>JBBPDA010040788.1:0-14439 GCA_037974385.1 Arnoldichthys spilopterus
CAACACATTTCATTGTACTGTTGACCCAACGTTAACATACATATGACCAATAAACCGAACTTGAACTTGAACTATTGTTAGTGTTTGCTTATAAGAAATAAAACGTATAAAATCACTACTCCTAAGTATAAAATCACTACTTCTTAGTATAAAATCACTAATTAAAAACTCATTTGTCCCCCATCAAACTGTTTAACTTCTCACTGGGGGGGAAGAGGGAGAACAGAAGGACAGAGGAGGACAGAACAGAGCAATTGGCCTAAACAACACAACTGGACAATCAACATTAGAGACAGTGCAGTTGACTACATAACATAACTGTACAAGTAACCAATGCAATAATAATTTTTATTACTGAACATGAACATGACTGTGAAAGAAACCAGTGCAATAATTAATTACAATTACTTAAAACTACTTATTATGTGTGCAATAATTACTATAATTATCTATTGTGCAATAATAATTACTCACAATCACTTATTTCTGCTGTCATTCCACAACTATGTATCATTACTCTGCATGACCGCTGCTATTTCTACACTTTTACACTTAGCCTTTCTTATTTTTTTTATAGGGATTTTTGTCCATTCTTTTTTAATATAAGATATATAAGATAATATAATATTTAATAAAAATAAAAATAAATGCTCAGCAGCCCGTGGTGGCTGTTGTCTGATTCAGACTGTGTCAGAACACATTTCCACTGAGATTTCTGAGATAATATGTGAAAATAAGTTGGGATTCTGAACAGACTCTGTGGAATGGTAGTCAACCCTTTTAAAATACATTGTTCATTAATGTGTACTGTGATAATACTTGATCACTCAACTGGGAGAGATGTAGGGGAGCCCCCTAGTGGTGTAGCAGGACTACAGACTATAAATAGGAATTACAAGCCAATTCAAATAGGTTGCACCTAATTTGTGGCATTTTGTTATGATTTTATATGGCCAGGATGTGAAAGATTATTATTTGAATTATTCAGCTTATAAAATGGTTGAAAATGGTTTAGAGATATTAGAGAATCGATTTGACAAATTTGTTGTGATGGGTTAAATGCAGAGGTCACATTTCGTTGTGCTGCTTGAGTGTGTTTACAATGACAAAGAGTCACTTTCATTCATTCATTTCATTCATTGTGCTCAAAATTCTCCTATCAAGTCACTTTATTCGTGTTGTGTCTCCCTCTCGTGGTTTAACCAGCTGCCCATTGCTCAGAAAATACATTTCCCACAATGCCGTGCACCGGAAAGAGAAGCAAAACGGCGTACTTTGGAGAGTGACGTGTTCGCTATGGTAAGCTGAAATTTTGAGGAGTTTTATGCTCGTTTTGCTGCTTCTTAACTTGTCGAGTTCTGTTGTAAACGCTTACAACCTGCCACATATTCAAAGTGCAGAGCTTCTCCTTCAAAACGCTTAAAAAGATTTACATTCATTTAATATTCACCAGAAGCTACCATTAGCGAGCTAGCTGACTAGCTTGATCAATGAGACATTAAGCGTTTTTATTATAAACACGTTCACATTTAAGTGGAAAATAGTGGTAGCGTTTCTTTTTTTATTGTGATATTCTCTGCAAAATCAGATTAGCATAACTGACTTTAGAAACACAGCAAGCAGTCTCACTATTGCAACATACAGACAATAATTCAGTAATAACAACTCTAATAAAGGACTCACTCCCTTTACCAAGGCAACCGGAGCAGACCAGGCAGTGGGCTTGGGCCTCGTCGGCTTCAGTCTGTTACTGTTCACATACTACACCATTTGGGTTATTGTGCTGGTAAGTAAAATAAAAAAAGCTTATAGTTTTACTACTTATAGTTATATCTATCTGTCTGTCTGTCTATCTATATATCTATTTATCTGTTTATCTGTCTATCTATCTGTCTGTCTGTCTGTCTGTCTATATATCTATCTGTTTATCCATCTATCTATCTATCTATCTATCTATCTATCTATCTATTTATCTATTTATCTGCCTGTCTATCTATCTATCCATCTTTATCTATATATCTGTCTATCTATCTATCTATCTATCTATCTATCTATCTATCTATCTATCTGTCTATCCATCTATCTATCTATCTATCTATCTATATCTATCTAATGAGGTTGCATGGACTAACTCTCGAAAACGTTGTTCAGATCTGTTGTGTATATGTCTTGGGCTTTACCCATAAGTAGGCTAATCTAAATGTTATGGGCTCGTCTGAGCTATTCAATGGTAAAAAAAAAAGGCTTATTCCTTCTCTCTTGCACACACAAGAATGGAAAATGATGTGTAGGTGTTTTATTTAAGATCTAAGATTATTAGAGGGAACGCTCTTCTGACTTTTTTCCCCTATACATCCCTTCAGATCTTCTATGAAAGATCATTTTTTCGTATATATTTTTAATGTCAAATTACTATTCAGTGGTACCCAACAACATTTAATTTGTGAATCCAGCTACCTTAAGGTTTACCAGTTTCTAACACTGGTGTCAAAGTTGGCACACAGCTGTAATTTCTATAGAGAAACATTGGCATTAGAATGGCACACTTTGGAACAATCAGACATGATCTTAAGGTCACTGTGCTCAATGTAATATGTTGGCTAGAGGGGCTTAAAGCCTTTCAGCTTCAGGCTGTGGAGCAGTGGAATTGTGTTCTCTGGACGGAAGGAGCTCCATCCAATACTTTTGGGATAAGTCAGTGTTGTTTTTAACCTGAAATTAATCAAACATCACTTTCTCGCCTCATTAATGCATTTGTAGCTGAATGCAATCAGATCCTTACAACAGTGTTCCAAGATCCAGTCTAAATCCTTCCCAGAAGGGTAGAGAATGTCACTGCTACAAAGGGGGAAGTTCTTATTAATACCCATGATTTAAAAAAAAAAAAACATTGGATGAGCAAGTGTTTACAACTAAGTCGCTCTCTCTCTCTCTCTCTCTCTCTCTCTCCCTCTCCCTCTCTCCCAATCCAGCCATTTGTAGACAGCGATCATGTGATCCACAATTACTTTCTTCCTCGAGAATACTCAGTCATTCTCCCTGGAGTAGCAGCATTAATTCTCTTACTCTGTGTTGGTAAGTACAGACAATTTACATTTACAGCATTTGGAAGAAGCTCTGGCCCAGAGCGACTTACATGGGGCTTTCTAGTCAACAAAGAAAGCTTCTAATACCAGTAAACATAGACTTGGTTTAAGAGCTGCTAGTCAACCAAGATTATACCTGAGCTCATGCAAAGCTTGACATAAAAGAATTTTAATTCTTGTAAAGTTAGTAGTAAGTTTGTTAGTTCTGTAGTTATGGCCCCAAGTTCTCTGTGAAGAGGTAAGTCTTTAGTTGTCGTTTGAAGACAGTGAGCGACTCTGGAGTTCTGACAGTTAGGGAAAGTTCATTCCACCACTTGGGAGCTAAAACTGAGAAGAACTTTGATGTCTGTCTTCGATTTTGAGAAGGGGGCAGGTCCAGTCAGGCTGAAGATGATGATCTGAGAGGACAAGCTGTTTTGGAATTCATGTGACGAAAATAAATGTGTATATATATATTTGCCTTTTCTGCCTAAAGCAGTTTAGCTTAGAGTTAAGCAGCATCTTTAATTCTAAAATACAGAGTGGTTTTTGAAGTTGTAAGCTGACCTCATGCAAAAATGGGTTCTTAAGTATGCACTTGGGCAATGGTGGCCTAGTGGTTAAGACGCTGTCTTTGGGACCTGCAGGGTGCAGGTTTAAGTCTTGGCCCGGGCACTACTGAGGTACCCTTGAGCAAGGTACCGTCCCACTACATTGCTTCCCGGGCGCTGTTGATAGCTGCCCGCTGCTCCACGTGTGCACATGTGATGGGTTAAATGCAGAGGTCACATTTTGTTGTGATGCTTAAGTGTGTTCACAATGACAAATAGTCACTTTCACTTCACTTAAGTTATTGTAATTAAGACTGGATGTGAACAAGACTGGTATGATACTGCTTGCCAGTTGTAGTACAGAGCTTTTCATACTGATTACCACAAACCACAGTCTTTCCTCAGGAGTGTTCTTGTAGGGGTTCTTAGGTGTTTTATGTAATTTCAGTGGTCCAACTCTTTTGTGATTGTAGCCCCTTACTCTTTTTATATAGTCAGTGAAAATGAAGCTTTCCACTGTAAAAGTGTCCCTGGGGTACATCCAGGACAGGAGGCCAACCCATTGCAGGGCAAAACATAGACAGACAACCAGTCATACACACACTCACACCTACGGGCAATTTAGAGAATTCAGTCAACCTACTACAGCCTTTGGACAGTGGGAGGAAACCAGAGGACCCAGATGAAACCCACGTGAACATGGGGAGAGCTTGCAAACTCCGCACAGAAAGGCACCCGTGGCCGACCCATTGGTTCATTATATAAATCCAAAATAACGCAGAACAGTATTTAATATTGTCACCAAGGTAACATCACTGTGTTTTTATATAGCATGGCATTGAGCTTTCACAATATGTTGCAGTATAGTAGCAGTGGTGTTTTGTTCATATCAAGCATCCCTGGTCATAATATTCCTCTGATATGTATCTGCTTCACGCAACTAAATCTTTTCTATTTTGCCCACCCACCAGGTACCTTCATCGGAGTAGTAACGTGGAAGAACCGTAAACCAAAGAAAGTTGACTGAAGTTCTTCAGCGATGGCCCAGCTGCCCAGCAGTGGATAATACATAAACTCACCCTGCACACCAGCCATTGTACTACAGCCCCATGTGTAGCTGTTGTCTAAAGCTTGCTAATCGTTCTTACAGGCTCCATCCAGCAGGTTGAGTAGGAATAGTTATGCAGGGAGGCTGATGAAATGACCAATGACTGAATAAGGGAATCACGGCAGCGCTCCAAACAGCAGGACAACGTACACTAGTTTTAAATGCCCAGTGACCACAACCTTGACCACAGAGCAAATTATGTAATGATTAGTGCATATATGGAAAATTCGACCCACTTACAAGTAATTCAGATAACTAATCAATTGAACTACTGTCCTCACAGAGGTTGGCTGTTGTGGTTATCTTGTCCAGACAACTTCTCTTAGGTTCTGTATCCATTCAGGCCACTGTTATGCCTTTGTACTCTGGGTAAGGCTGTAAATAGATTTAAATGTACAGTAGTAAATTATAAGGCTGTGCATCATGCCCAGTATTACTTGTCAAATATAAGGGATGTGAAATATGCTGGGATGACAGTTTGTTGTTTTTTACATGCTGCAATAAATAATTATTACCCTTATTTAGCATTTTTTTTTAACCCTGCCAGTCTTAGAGCTGATGTCAAAATTGTGCCCAAAAGTAGATCATTACAGTGAAGCATCACAGTGCATGTAAATAAAACATTCATTTTATGTTTGGTTAATGTGCCATTTGATTATGGTATTTTTTGGAAGGATTATATATATATATATATGTGTGTGTGTGTGTGTGTGTGTGTGTGTGTGTGTGCACATTAACGAGCTGTTCTGACTGAGGACACTGTGCTGACCTACTTGTGTAAAAATCACCCTGATATGGTGATGCAGAAAGAAACATCGCTGCTGCTGTGTTTACCCTTTGAATGCAAAATCGGGATATATCCGGTCTGCCAGAAAGTTATAGGGATGCCATGTAAATGCAATAAAGACATTTTCTATACGCTTACTGGAACTTCAGCAGAAATCGACACCAAGAAAAGCTGCAGGCGATGTTTTTTTGACAAAACCAAACAAAAGTCATGGACCCCCCGGGATGGTCTGATTGACAAAAAAAGCCTAAATGGGACAGGGCCCTAACACTAGTGCATTTGTGAGTGGTGCTGGTGGACACTGATCCCACAATGCAATGGGAAACAGAAAGGGAGAGGTTTTGAAAAAATGGTGGTCAGGAAGGTTAGTCGGCTTTGTAAATAAAGTAGTACTCTAGATAGATACTTTATTGATCCAGAGGGAAATTTTTTGTACCAGTAGCCACAGTATACATAAACAAGTAAACAATGTAACAAAGTAAACCCACATAATACAAAACAATACAAATAGCTGTAATATATAGAAAAATACACAAAATACAAATAACTATACTATACAGAATATAGAAAACGATATAACTAAGCCATAAAACTATAATCTATAAAACCCTAATAAATGCATTATATAAATATTCCTAAAGTTCACAAAAGATGTAAAGTAATGGGAGTCTACTGTTTTTAAAGCAGTATTTTTTAATGAAATTTTCCAAAAAAAAATCTAACAATGTACGTTAGCATAACAACACTCACTTCCGGTTAGTGTGACAACATAGTGTTGATACTTTGTGTATTTATTTACCAGACTCATCCTGTTATGGTTAGTAAACCTAACAGTAGGTTATAGTCTGGATTTTGGTCAGTCTAAAGTTTGTACTGTAGATATAGTGTAGGTATAATACCTTCTACAAACTTGAAAGCTAGTTCGAGTTAGCATTAAGTGCTACTGTGACTGCAGAGAGGATCGGCGTCGCTCTATCATCTACACATTGGACGGTGTTATTGTTTTTGCGGCTTCTGTTCATCCCAAGAGCACGAGAAACGAAGTTATCGTTTTTTATTCCACAGAGGGAGGAGGACGGACTTTAGTTGGCTTCTTTTTGTAATTTTCCGTTCCACCTTAAATGGTACAGGATCCAAAAGAAAATGGGAAAAAGAAGTTCAGCTCAGCCTCGTTGGGGGACAGCGTGCAGATGGAGCTCCGCGTTCAGTTCCAGCAGTGCGCGCGCGCGCGCGTGTGTGTGTTACCGCTGCTGCCCTCAGTGCCTAGCCACAGACGAGCAGAGGCGCGGACGGAGCTGGCCACAGAAAGCCATGTGTCATCCGAGAACAGAAAGAATGCGCTGATCCCTCTCGATGGACATGGCATGAACCACTGACTCCATTATGAATCAGACAGAGGTAGGTTATTGCTTTTTTCCCCTTATATGTGCTTTTTTTCACCGATATGGCTACGGATTATTACTTTCTGTGAGATCGGCTCTGTTTTTGGGCTTGCTAGTCAGATGGGAATGCGGTGGGTTTGGCTTGAATATCTGAACCAAGATTCTAAACGGGGGCTGTGAATAGGCTAGTTTGTTTCAGCAGCATAGGTAGTTACTTGCTACGTTTCTGCTTTATGCCTCCGTCAGGCAGAACAAACCACTGATTATCTCGTTATAGTGTTGCAAGCCATATATTAGGCAGTGAGTGAACAGTCAGTTCTTGATGTTGATGGGTTGGAAGCAGGAGCATGAGGACCTGAGCCTCTTTGACGGATGACTAGATGACAGGGTCAGAGCATCTTCAAAAAGAGCTTGTGAGGTGTTCCTGGTATGCAGTAGTACCTACTAAAGTGGTCCATGGAAGGACAACCAGCAACAGGGTCATTGGCGCCCACTGCTTAATGATGTTGACTCTGATATAAAGATGTCAGAACACACAGTGCACCACAATCTGAGCCATTTCAGCAGGCTCAGGCGACCTACCCAATATTAGGCAGGTGGTTTTAATGTTATGGCTGAACTGTGTTTGGCTTTTTGTTAATGAAGGTTAATCCATAGCAGCTTGGAAATAAAGATGACCATGAGCCAGCTCATTGTGCCGGAGCACAGAGTTGGATGTTGTCGGACAGGGCAGCTGATTCCCATCACCATGGACAAATACCACTCTGTGCATGTTCCTGTTGCACACTCAAAGTCCTTAGTCCAATTGTTTTTGCAGCCTTTTTTGTATAAAAGTGAAAATGCTTACATTTTTATAAAGAAAAATTAACATCATTATTCTCGTCTTAGCAGGACTGCACTGTAGGTGGTGAATGTGGCTGAAATAGGCTTTTGGATGACTTCAGGTGTTAGATTATTCAAATCAACGGTTAGATATAAGCAGTGCTTAATAACACAGGTCACAGAATGCGTCAAAAAATATCCACAGTGCCTGGAGCATGCTGGACAACAGCTAGACTCTAGCTGTTGAAACTGAGCACAACTGTCTTTGCCAGCAAAGCATTTTTCACTTTTACTAACAGATTTAAAACGCATCCAAATTCGGCAAACAAGCGATTTACGAGTAACTTCAATGGGAAATAAAAGAGTGACAGAATGTCTGTTGAGCTTAGAAGAAGGTTCGAAATAGTGTCAGTGTGCCAGAAATAGTGCCACTGTGTGGTTTTCACATTGCAAGGCCTGCAGTTTTAATTATAGCCTTTATTGTCTAATATTGACAAGTTTTCATTGGGGGAGCTTATTAATAAAAATGAACTGGCGATCGAGCCCATTGCATAAAGCACTCAAGCCTCAAGTCTAAAAAAAACGATAAAAAAGCTGAAAATGGTGTAAAAACAAAAAAAGTCACTTTAAAGAAAACAACTGCATTTAAATAGCAAAACAAAAACGTTTGTTGGGTATTTTCCCCACACTTTACAGCCCTAATGAACACCCACTGGATTTGGACAATTTTAAGTATTGTGCAGAACTCAGTTATCATTAAAAATAAATAAATAATATTTGATAGGACTGGATCCGCCTTGATGCTGCAGGATGGCCCTCCATTGATGCTAGACAACATGGGTGTCTGACGTAACTGAATTTGTAGTTATTCTTTTCCATGTGCGTTGAGCTGTCGAGTGACGCTGCATTAGCTGCAGTTCAAAAATAGGTGGTGGCATACTATTCGGAGCACATTCCAGCCTTCACTCTCCCAGTGTTGGTGACAGTGGGTGACATGGGGTGGGTGATAATTATGGAGGACGGAATTAGTGTAAAAACTGTAAAAAAAAAACCCAGAATATATACATGTTCATATTTACACACTGGTCTGGCTTATATGCATATAGTCCATTCTGTAATTATGTGATAATTACATAACCATCAGGGGACAATGCAAGTTCATGCCATTGTTTGGTGTATTCTGGACTTGGAGGAACAGTGTCCAGCACAGTTTAGTGATTTCGCCGCTCAACCACACCCCCTATCCCGGGCCAGTTAACTAAGCTTACTCAGGTGTGTTTGAGCAGGAAGTGACTGTGCTGCGCGCCGGCTCTTCGTACCCTGCTACAGTACAAGGCTCTATCACTTAGTGTAATGAACGTGGAATTAGCATCACAGTAACGTCGCACTCTGTCAAATGCAAACGAGCTCTCTTAATTTTCTCTTTTTTTCAAATATGATCTTTTCTAGCAGTATAATCCAGCGCTAGTATGTTGCCTATCATATGTTTTAACACATTTGGCTCATTCTGTTGTAAAGGCAAGTGGTACCAAGCAATCCATCATCTCCTGTTACAATTTACACACACTTAGACCTAAGTGCCGTATTTTGTTCCTCAACCTGTAGCGAACCCCCCTTTACAATGACACTGTGAACTAAGAGTGGGCCACACACATTTTTTTGTGTGTGTATGGATCTGGTTAGGCATCTGCAGTTGGAAATCGATCCTCAGTGCTGATGGAGGCCTCAGAGTGCCCCGAGCTAATTACAGTTATGTCTGCATTCATTGTTGTACAGCATGAGAATTATTGTGGTGATGGCGTTGGCACACAACAGCCTGGTTCAAGGTTATCAGGAACCAGCTTATCTGGAAATGAATCCTAAGCTTCTCCTTTTACCCAGCAAAACAATAATGTGTCACAGTAGAATGCGTCCATGCATTGACCTATTAGGCCACTTGTCTAATAACACTAGCACAGTTCAGAAGAAGCGATGGTGCGATACTGACATTGAAACATGGAGTATTGGCCAAAACCAATTGTCTTTTCTTTTTCAAGTGAAAGCTTTTGAAGGTAAGTATTTACTACCTCACAGGCTAAAAGGTGACACAGGGTGAGTGTGCACTATTTCAGGCTAGAGTGAAACTAGAGAACAATTCCCTCCATCACGTTGATGGACGTAAACGCTGAAGATGTATCATTTGCAGTGAGGCCAGTCAAGTAAGACTTTTTTCTCATGCTAATTCGTTGAAATCCGAAATGAATTCCCACTAAAAACCTTTTAACTGACAATCTGTGGCTCCGTGATTGGACAGCTGGGATCTAATGGCTGGAATATAACATATTTAACATTTGTTATATTTCTGTTGAGGAAAGTTATATCGCAAAAGTTCAGGTTATTGTTTTAGAGCCTATACGTCACAGATTCGCGGTCGTTCTTATCATGTGTAGCTGGCCTGATGTCTCTATTCGGATCTGTCTCTCAACTCCACTCAAAGCGAATGTAGTTGGCTTCATCTGAATGTCAAAACTAGACATAAACATATTAGTATGTGTTTCCTATTTCTGCCATTGTCAGCCATTGTAATGTTCTCCATTAACTTATGCTTCAGTCTTCCAAAGACATGAGAGAACACTAAGAACTATTATTTTTATTTATATTTATTTTATTTTTTTTTATTTCTTTTCTCTTGCTTGTTTTTGCTATCCGGTGTCAACCAGAGGAGGAAGGGTTCCCCTTTCTGAGCCTTGGTTTCTCCCGAGGTTTCTTCCTACTGCTAGGGAGTTTTTCCTTGCCTCTGTCGCCCTTGGCTCTTTGGGGGCTCGGACCCGGATTCTGTAAAGCTGCTTTGTGACAACGTCAGTTGTAAAAAGCGCTTTATAAATAAACTTGACTAGACTTGACATGAAGGGACTTGTTCGATAAGTGGTGATGTTTGTGGTATCTGTTGTCCCCCTGTGGGAAGGATGGCCCTCCCTCTCCCCCTATCACTCAGTATGATTTAAAGGAGTCTGTTAGCTGATGCAATAGAGTTGGCCTTGTGGTTTGGACCTTGTCACACTGAGGTACCGTTGAACAAGGTAACCTCTCGCTACGCTGCTCTCTGGACGCTGTTGATAGGTGGCTGCTGTTCAACATGTGCACGTGTGATGGGTTAAATGCTGAGGTCACATTTCATTGTGGTGCACTTTCACTTTCAATAGTGTTCTCCTCCAAGCACGTTGAGCTGTCCAGAAATTGGAGGTGCTGTTTGTCTGTGTTCAGGCTTTACTTAACATTATATGGCTATAACATTATGATTTTATGTATATTGATGATTAAAATGTTTTTTAAACAGAGATAAATGAGCATCTAACTCCTTCCTAAATTACAAGGAATCCACAAGAGTGCTCTGGAATTCTGGTGGGGTCTCATGTGTCTAAATAAGGCAACGGTTTCCAATCCCAGTCCTGGTGACCCCATGCTCTGCACATTTTAAAGCTTGTTCATTTGTTGATGACCCGAATCAGGTGTGTTAGATAAGACAAAGCACAAAAATGTGCACAATGTGGTGTTGCCGGGAATGAACACTTGAGCAAATGAATGATTTGGCTCAACCCCCCAAAAAATAATGAAATCGTTCCTGTGACACGTGACTCCAGAGTCTTTAATGATATTTTATTGCTTTTAATGTGAGTGTGGAGGGACATGTATGTGCAACTGATCCTCAGCAGATGGAGATGTCTGGGCCTGGTGGGAGCCGGCAGATCCGCACGGTGAAGAGGAGAGTGTGGGGAGGGCTGCGGCAGTGGAAGCTGCTGGGGATGTTCGAGATCGACCAGCAGCACGAGTTCTACAGCCTCACCTGCATGATGAAGGAGGGCCTGTCTGCGGCCGTGCAGAACACCATCGACAACCCAATACCTGTGAGTACAAAGGCGAGATGGGTGGAGTTTGATCTGTTTGAAGTGCTCACCCTTGAGAACACACCTCAGTGGGGAAAAGTTCCTCCAAGGACAGGTCATTGGTTTTGGTGAAGCTAACTGGTTTGAAATTCAACAACCAAAGAAATACAGAAACGTTGTTTTTCAGTAGTCTCCCCTGATGCAAGTGCATCACCCCTAAATCACATACATGCCTAGGCTGCCTAGGCTAGACTGCCTGAATGCTGGTGCTAGGCAAAATAATGACCTGTTCAGCAGATACAGGCTACAGCAATGTTGGTGTCACTATTCATGCCCTTCAACTCCCTTAGCTCTCTCCGGTGCTTACTCTCTTCATTCTAGGACAGACATTTCTTCTGTCTCTCTGTTCATGGTTTGTTCGGCAGTGTAAGCTGCCATAGGTGGTGGAATTGGCATTGAAGCGATATTTTTACATCATCTTTTAAAATGCCTAACATTAAGTGTCAACAAGTGATGGGCCTCTTCGTCCTGATTGGTTGATCCACTTGTTTCATTTCTTTTCTCATGTTTATGAAGCCTGAGGCAGCCACAGAGAGTGGGTTTTGTCCTATAAGCTCTTATTTCATTGACAGCTTTAATTGAGGAGAATTTCCACAAAACGTTGACTTAAATTCAGCCACTCCACCTGTAATGGTGTCAGATTTTTTTTTGGAATGTACTATATAAGTGTGTTATAAGGTAGAGACGTCTCGATCTGAGCTGAAAAAGGCAGATTTTAATGGATTGACCACATGAAGCTCGATCCAATTCTGTTTTCTTTGTAATACCCCTTTCCTGCCTTTTGTATTCCCTCCGAGGACATTTATTCTCTTGTTCCGTAAAATCTCGGACTTCACCATAGCCTCCATAACGATATCCTGCTGTGCTTGAGCAGGCTAACTAAGTTAGGGCCATTGATGGTCAGATACAACATCCAGGTTCGCTTCATCCCTGCATCATTAGCCTATGATACATTCAGATGTTCCATCAGACAGTAATTAGTGAGGGGATTAGGCCCCGCGGAGAAAACTGCATTTAGCCGTAGTCCCATAGTGACTGTGTGTTTGTGGTGGGGAACTTGCAGCATGCTGTTTTGTTTTGCTTTAAAAGGGGTGGCACCTCATGGTGCTTGGCCCCAGAGGAGAAACAGGAGCGCAGCACAGAGCTGGTGACACAAACATGATTGTAATTCCCTGCTGTGTAGGAGAGGGGTGGAGGGCCTAACAATGAGCCAGTCTTTACAGCAGCGCGCTGTACCATGGCGATAGACCCAGAGTGAAATGCAGAAAAGGTGGGGAAAAGGGCTGGGCGATGTGTCAAATGCATGTTTATGATTTTTTTGAGAAAAAAAAACATCATGGTGAACGTGATGCACGTTTTACGTGGGCAGTGTTGACCCATTCAGGGTTGACCTCCTGAGAGTGTACGGAATAGGAGACGGGGAACGAGGAACAGCTGACGAGGGCGGAGACAAGGCGTGGCTAGGGCGTGACTAACATAGACATGAGACAGGGAAGCACATGGAAAACCAAAACAAACACAGACAAGACCACCTGGGACGTGACACGTCACATTAAGGTTCTACTAATGTCTTTTTTTTATTAAATACACAAAAGAAGACTGAGTCTGAACATATGTTAAACAGGAAACAGAACACGAACATAAGAACATTAGCACAAACACTAACACAATAACCGACCAGAACTGAACCAAACGCAAGAGACTAAATAGACAGAGCAAACACGGAACACCTGAAACAAGGAGGAGACAGGAAACACAGAAAAGGTGAACAGGGCGGAGACAAGGCGGGGCTAAGGCAAAAGTAAGTCATGAGCACATGGTGAGGGAAAACAAAACAGACACAGACAAGACAAGACCGAAACCTCACACTTTATGGAAACTGCGGGGGTTGGCAAGGAATTTTTTTTTGTAGAAGAAGAGAAAGACAGATGGTTTGCAGATGTGGGTAGCGACACATTATAATTATAGCTGTGCAGCATAATATTACATAAAGATGTGAGGAACCACGACAGCTAATCAGTGGTGTAGGTTGTTTTAGACCTGTTGTTTAACAGTGACATCATTTTCATTTTAATGTTTGTGACAGTTAATCATTCATGATTATGAAAGGCCAACATACGCTGTCAGAAACAATGAGCCATTCTTTACAGCAGCGTGCTCTACCATGACAATAGGCCTAGAGTGAAAAGCGGAAAAAGTGCAGAATAGGGCTGGGCGATGTGTCAAAAGATTTTTCAGAGAAAAAAAGATACATCATTGTGAACGTAATGCACGGTTTATATAGGGAGTGTTGACCCATCCAAGGTTGACCTCCTGTAAGGAATAACCAAAAATAAAACATACACAATTTTCCATGTACCCCAGATTTTGAGTCCAAACATTTCATCTTTAATTCAGAGCTGGAGCTATGAGGCTAATGCTAGTCAATAGTCACCCAAATCCTTTCTGTAAATACATCCCCAAAACTTTGCAAATGGAGTGTTTTTGGCTCAGATTTCCTCAAGAAAAACACTGATGGTTTGCATGTGGGTAACAGCAAAGTATAATTATAGCTGTGCAACCTAAAATTACGTAAAGATCCGAGAAAGCAAGACCAGTTGTGTTGATTTTTTTAGACCTGTTTTTAACAGGAGCATCACATTTTTTTTATTTTTTATTTTTCTTCCGGTTGCGCCGTAGGATGGCCGCACTGACGAGAGCTCCGTGTTTTTTCACGTACGACGCCATCATCAAGTTTGCAGACGACACGACCATCCTGGGCCTCATCACAGACAATGATGAGACGGCCTACAGAGCAGAGG
>JBBPDA010040828.1:0-14435 GCA_037974385.1 Arnoldichthys spilopterus
ATAAATATAAAATGCACATGCACTTGTGCATCTGGATATAAAAGATACACAGTTGTAAAAGTTTAACCCCTCACACATCATTTATTTTCTATAAATACATCACCAAAAAAAATAAATAAAGGTTCACATCTTTACATTTTGAAATCCACATCTTAAAGTCAATAAAACATCATACATGCAAATAATGTGTGTGTTACTGGAGTTTTGTTGGGTAGTAGGCTGCTGGGTGTAAAATACGATTAAAAAATGAAAAATAAACTTGTATGGAAAATTTAGAATGTAAAAATAACATTTTCTACATTTTAATTGTTAGGTCAGGTTAGGAGAGAGTCTGGGCCCTGTGTTCAAGAGCATAATATAAATATAAAATGCAATAAAATGCAAATAGTGTATAAAATGCACATTCACTAGTGCATCTGGATATAAAAGATACACAGTTGTAAAAGTTTAACCCGTCACACATATTTTTTTTTCTATAAATACATCAAAAAAATTTAATAATCATTCATTTATTTGTTTATCTTGGTTTCCTGTAGATATTTGTTTGAAAATCAGAGCATGTGTTTGGTCACTTTCTTATGAAAATATAGCAACTTTTAAGTGGTTCACAAACTTCCAAGCTCCACTGTATGATTTGTTAAATGAAGATAACAGTAATTATGTAATAATCTTTTGTTTCATAAAGTTTGAACTGAAAACATTCAGCTTACCTGGTGCAACTGTTGTCTCCACTACATCTAAGTTTAAAAAGAGGAGGGAGTGAGGATTAGCCAATGAATCTGCAAAGGTCCAAATATTATGTGTTTTTTTATTACTGGAATTTGATTTTTGCAAGTTTCGGGTCTACTGAATGTAAAACAGCCAGAGAACAAAATAAATAAAAAGTAGAATTTTTTTAAGGCCATGTTATCAGAGATTCTGGGAACTATAATCATGGTCATATTTTGTCAAATAAAATGCACAGACACTGGCGCATTTGAGTGTAGCACATAGACAGTTGTCGGCAAATATATAAACCCCAACCCCACCGTCCAGGCAAATCATGCTTTGTAAAAAATAAATACACATCTTCCATATAAATTTGTGAACACCTGAGCAGCTTTTTTTCTGACGTCCTTAGACACCTCTTTTGTGCGAACCATGACACACATCCACAAATGTGCTGTATGTGTTGAATAAATAAAACACTCTCACTTACAGCTGAGTATCATCCCATTGATTGAAAGACAAGACTCTAATTTTACATGCATATTATATGATAATCCTAAGAATTCACATACTGTTACCACACACAGATTAATTATTAGATTTTTTTAATAATTACACAATAAAATATAATAATATTTGCTTCATTAACTTAAAGTTTTCTTCATCTACTCTTTGCATTTGTTTCATGTTTTAGATCCCATTCATATTAAAAAGGGTTCAAAAACTTTTTTTAGCACCACTTTTTGCATTGTTAAATGAAGATAACAGAAATTTTGTAATAATCTTTTCTTTCATAAAGTTTGCACAACAAATCCTGGTCAGCTTACCTGGTGCAGTTGTTGTCTCCAGTACAACTATGTTTAAAAAGAGGACAGAGAGAGAGAGAGAGAGAGAGAGAGCAGGGGGGATATACAGAATGAATGAACCATGAGTGACAGACTAATCTCCATATTTATGTTTTCAGCTCACATCTTACACCCTGTGAATCTAAAAATATTTGGAAGATCCAAATATTATGTGTGTGTATTACTGGAGTTTAATTTTTGGATGTGTTGGGTCTATTGCATTTTAAAAAGCCAAACAAAACAATAAAAAATGTAGAATTTTTATAAGGCCAGGTTATGAGAGTGTCTGGGCCCTGTAATCCTGGTCATATTTTGTAAAATTAAAATGCATAAGCCCTAGCACATCTGGGTATACCACATCTGGGTGTGATTTGATCTGTCGACACAGATCAAATCACATTCTGTGAAAGATAACTACACATGTATGTAAAACAAACTTAAATATTCTCTAAATATTAATAATTTTCTTTTTTTTGCAAATTCTAGTGCACATTATCTTTTTATTTGTTGTTGTTAACATATTGGACAAAAATAAGCCAAAAATAAACAAATGTGCCATAACTGTCACCCATGCCACTCTAGGTTTATTTTTCCAATATAACTGATAAAAGTACAAAACAAAAAAGATTTTCAATAGTTTACTGACCAACCTAACTGTATTTTGTAAATATATTCACTGTATTTTGTAAATAGTTAGGAAAAATTAGCCAGTGAAATTTGCATGGACACCCTGGAAAGTGACTTCACCTTGATGGCAACATATGTCTCTTTAAAATTCTTATAGACGCCTCAGAGTTAATGATGTCTTTACATACTAGCAACTCACCCATGCTGTGAGCACTGATGCATCCCATACTGTACATGCTTTTACACTTTTTGCTCTGATTCTAAGTGAGGAATAGGTCTCCATCTGCTGGCCAAGCAAGGTCATTGTCGTCGGAGTATTGAGCACACCCTGGGTCCACCCTCCCACAGATGATTTGAATCAGCGGGACTAATCTAACAGACTATAAGTTCCTAAGGGAGAAACAAAAGTGTGGGATCTTAGAGTGATCCTAGCTACCGTTTTGGATTTTGATTTTTAGACTTCTCAGTTTTTCTCTGGTTTTTCCTGGAGGGTTTTTTTTTTTTAATCAAAAGCAACCTTACTTGTACTTGCGTCCAAGCTGCTCACTTTGTTACACTGTGTATATGTTCATATGAAAATATAATAATGTAATTTCAAAATTTGTATAGATTTACAAAATACAATAAGTTGGTCAGTAAAACTATTGAAAATCTTTTGTTTATACTTTTTTTTTACTACATTTTCGAAAATATCCCAACTTTTCTAGAAATATTGTTTGTCTTTTTAATAAATAAAGACAATTTTTTTTCTTTTAAAATTTGCACTGAATATGTTAGTTAGCTTACCTGGTGCATATGTCGTCTCAACCCCTAAGATTAGAGAAAGGAGTGAGTGAGAATGAGAGAGAGAGAAACACTGAATTAATTAACCATAACCGACTGACTCATCTCCACATCTTCACATATTCAGATCCACATTTAGAGTCTACGAAACATCAAAGATGCAAATAACTACTAGAGTTTTTTGGGGTCTGTTGGGTGTAAAATACATTAGGAAGTGGTAGGAAAATTTAATAACATTTTCTACAGCTTTTTCATTGTTAGGTCAGGTTATTAGAGAGTCTGGGCCCTCTGTTCATGGTCAAAGTATGAAAATAAAACGCAGAGATGTTAGTGCATCTTAATGTAAAAAATACACAGTTTAATAAAAAGTTTAATTCATCTTACAGTTAAATCACATTGGTGAATTCGGCCCAGGGCCCAAGGTCCCTTACACTACAAGACCCTTGAAACCTCACCATCCGTAGGCCCTGAAACCACTTGGCCAAGACTAAACAGATAATTTTAGATTAAACACATCTGCGTTAATCTCCAATCAAGGTCAGACTTTTTAGCGCTAACTGCCCCATGATGCTCTCACACACACACACACACACACACACACACACACACACACAGTGTTGTGAATTTGTATATAGTCTTTGACTGTCGATCATTCAGCCCTGAGATCTTCAATGGCTTTTTGAGACTCTGTGCTTCTGACTTTCCTGCCTAACACTTGTCTTTGGGAGCTCCCATTTATAGGGGAGGATGCTTTCTCCAGCAGAAGACACTTTTCTCTCTCTCAAATAAAAACTTAAAAAAATAATACTGGTGAACTCTGACCTCTCCTTGAAGACACTTACTAACATCAACATGCTATACAGAAAAGAAGTACACCTCTGCTACACAATGGTAACCTGGTGGCTAGGACTTTGCCCTCTTGTATAAAAGGCTGCAGGTTTAAGTCCCAAACTGGGTACCACTGAGGTATACTTGGGAAAGTTACCATCCATCTACACTGCTCACCGGCTAATTTTTTTAGCTGGCCATTTCTTCACATGTGCACGTGTGATGGGTTAAATGCAGATGTTGTCAGGGATTGTTCGGTGAATATATGGAAGCAAGTTTATTCACAAAGAAACATACAACAAGAAACAAAGCTAGAACACAAACAGGAAATCCAAAATACATAAATGCGGTAAGCAGGACGACATAAAGGGACGTTACCGAGATACGACTAGACACAAGAACACATGAGTTTAAATAATCCACATAAACACAAGACACCTGGAACAAGGAGGGGAATTAAACTAGGATCAGGTGGGAGGTGGGGCAAAGACAAATCACACACGAACACAAGGCAACAGACCACAACAGACAGACACGTGGAAAACACGAGGGGCATATTCGTCAAAGATGTCACATTTCATTGTTAAATCAAGAGAACAGAAATTAAATAATTATCTTTTCTTTCATAAAGTTTCCACTGAAAATGTTAGTCATCTTACTAGGTGGGGCTAGAGTAGAGAAGAGAGAGAGAGAGAGATACAGAAGGAATTGTCATGTATACACCCCTCCGTGTCCCCTTGTGTTTATGTTTTGAGATTCCTCGTGTTTGCGTCAGCCGCACCCCCGTCAGCTGTTTCTTGTTCTACGTCACTCCCAGTCAGCTGTTCATAATTAGTGTCCATGAGTCCTTGTCGGTTGTCTTGTGTGTACACATGTACGAACGTCGCGGTCGTGTCCTGTCTTGCCTCTGTTTTTTGAATCAGTGTTTTGTTTTGTCTTTATTAAATTTTTATTATCTTTAGTACGCTGCGTATGCTTCCTTGCATGACCCAATCGTTACATTACAACCGACCTGGATTATGGAAGCAGCAGTGTTCGAGTTAGGCGTAAAGGCATGGAAGAGGAGCGGAAGGGACCCGGAGGAAGATGAGTGGCTACTCAGGGACATTGAGCGGGCCGAGGCGAGATCTGGGGAGTATGAACTGGGAGAGCCAAGTTGGCTTTTTTTTCAAATAGGTATCCGTACAAGCAGCGCAGCCCGTCGAGACAGAGGAATCTCCCCAAGCGCCGTCGCACGCCGTGCCCGAGAGCCCCACTTCCTCACCGAAGATCACAGCTTCCACTTCCAGGAACCCCAGCTCCATGTCACCGACGTCAAGCATCACGTCGCTGAAGAGTCAACGAACCGAGTCCCCGAGTCGACGAACCGAGTCGATGAGCCGATGAAAGGAGCGAGGGAAGTGAGAGGCCAGGTCTCTGTGCCTATAGTAGGAGGTCAGACTGGTTCCACCCTCACAGCGCTGGAGTCGCTGTGTCCCGCCCCTGAGTGCCTGAACCCTGAGAGAGACGCGTCTTCGTCGCCGTCACCGCTCAGCTCTGCCCTGTCTTCGCCATCACCGCTCAGCTCTGCCCTGTCTTCGCTGTCACCGCTCAGTTCCACCCAGACGTCACAGTCTCTGCCAAGCTCCGCCCTGACGTCAGCACCTTCGCCACGTGTCGTGGGCACGCCACTGTGTACGGCTTCTTCCCCCAGAACGTTGCCGGCTGCGCCTTATTCCCCCCGGACAATGCCTGCGTCTCCTGGCTCCGCCCAGACGTCGCATGCGTCTCCTGGCTCAGCCCAGATGTCGCGTGCGTTCCCTGGCTCCGTATCTGTGCTCAAGGGATTCAGGATGGGAGCTTTCCAGCCTAGATATGTGTTTGCCCAGCCTGGACCTGTGTTTCCCCAGCCTGGACCTGTATTTCCCCAGCCTGGACCTGTGTTCCCTCAGTCTCAGTCCATGTCTTCCTTGTTACCTGTCATAGTGCCAATGTTTAACCTGTTGTGTTGGATGTTATCCCAGTGTCGTGTCTAGTTCTTTCTGGTTTCCTAGTCTTGTCTTGGGTCTCTGTTCTTGTATTCAGTGTTGCCGTCCTCCTGAGCCAACGCCTTGGTTGTGGGAGGAGTTTAGCGCACCGGGACGTTGCGCTTAGGGGGAGGGCTCTGTCACGTATACGCCCCTCCGTGTCCCCTTGTGTTTATGTTTTGAGATTCCTCATGTTTGCGTCAGCCACACCCCCGTCACCTGTTTCTTGCTCTACGTCACTCCCAGTCAGCTGTTCATAATTAGTGTTCCTATTTAAGTTCCTGTTTGTCCATGAGCCCTTGTCGGTTGTCTTGTGTGTATGCACGTATGAACGTTGCGGTCGTGTCCTGTCTTGCCTTTTGTTCTGTTTTTTGAATCAGTGTTTTGTTTTGTCTTTATTAAATTTTTATTATCTTTAGTACGCTGCGTATGCTTCCTTGCATGACCCAATCGTTACAGGAATGTACCGTAAATGACTAATTCACCTCTGCATCTTTGTAAAGGATCTAATTTACATCTTAGAGCCAGTAAATAATCAAAGATGGAAATAATATATGTGCATTATTATTATATATATACGCTATGACAGAGATTGGGCTCTATTTCAAATGGCATCGTGTAAAAATATGATGCAGAGCCACTGGCCCATCTAGGTGCGGCAAATACACCATTCCATGTGTCACGAAGTGGAGCTGGAAACCAGTGCGGTTAACAAAAAGTCTTTATTTCATTGACCAGCAAACAGTTTTCAAAGGGGTGATCCGGAGGCGTAGTCACATGGAAAGCAAGGGTCGATCAGGAACAGACACAGTTACAAAGGCTAGGCTAACTTCAGATCGTATAAACATTCAAATACTTCTCTCTATCAATAATCTCTCCAAATAACGCTCAGAATACTGCACAGGACGAGTATCCTTCACGTCTCTCCCATGCTCCAGCCCTGCCTATATCCCCTGGTGATTAGGGGACTAACCAGCCTCACCTGGAAGGGCTGGACCAGTTAATACTCGGGAGAAGGAGACCGGCGCCGACCGCTGGGTGGCGGTAATTTCCCTCCTACCTGAGGGGATCTTACCCGTTCCCTTACACTATGCAAACATTTTACCCCCATGTCAAATCACAAAAAGGTAGTAAATTTGTTAACTTACGTGGTGTGAATGCCAAATTTTTCCCACCTAAGTTTAGAGAGAGGAGAGAGTAAGAGAGAAAGAGACAGAATTAATGAAATATAAATGACTGACTCACCTCCACATCTGTATTACTTTTAGGGGTGGTGAATCTTAAAGCTGGTGAATCATTAAAGTACGGAAGGTTAAGCAAACTCCTTGAATTTTCTACATTTTTACCGGTCTAGGTTATGAGAGTCCCTGGGCCCAGATTTAATAGCTCTGTTTATAAAAGATGAGATTATTTTCCAAACTGCAATAAAAATAAAAATACATGATGTTGATTCACGTGAATGCATATTTAACTGACAAAAAAAAAGAAAAGATTTTCAATCGTTTTACTGATCAACATAATTTTATTTGAATTTGATGGCTTTAACACACTCAACAAAAGTTGGAAAAGAAACATGTTTATCATTTCGTCACCTTACATTTCCTTTTAATTATAATGTAATCATTTTGAAATTGAGGAAATTGGAAATTTTGTCCATTCTTGCTTGACATAAAATTTCAATTGCTCAAAAGTACATAGTCACCATTGTCTGATTCTCCTCTTCAAGATGCCCCACACATTTTCAATAGAAAATTTACTGTCCTTAAAATATTATAGTATCAGTTTAAGAAACTGCAAATCATCCATGAACAAAATAACAGTAAACTCACCATAGGGTTCACCGTGAACTTGGAAAACCCAGCGACCAGGTATTCCAATATTAGTACTTGAACACAGGTGGGAGGTACTGGGTACATGAATTGAGAAGCCGTGGGTGTTGTCCTGTGTCCGATAGCCAGCCTAAAAGAATCATCAAAATAAATTTAAAGCAAGTAAACTTAGTAAATGCAATTAAATTTGGCTACCTCAATTTGAGTAAAAGCACGTATGAGCATGCTCCTCTCACCATCCAGGGTTGTGGATTATTGGGCATGTTTCCATAGTTCTTTAGGATGAAAGTGTTGTATTCCACATCAGAGACCAAGACCACTTGGAAAGTCACCTCCTACAATAGAAATATATATTAATCACCGCTGACTTGGAGGCAGAAACTGAATTATAAGGACAGACACTTACCCCTACATCAGGTTGAAATTCCACCTCCTCCCAAGTGCTGATGAAGACCCAGGAAGCAATAAACCCAGGGTACAGTTGATTCATTTCATCTGTAACTATCTGTAGAAGAGTACCACTAGTGGCTTGCTCATAGTAAATGTTTCCTCTGTTATAGATGTTAATGTTAGTCCACAGTGTTGCAATGATGTCTAAGTTCTGATGTGGATAGTAGCCATCAAAGTTGAGGTACTCAAAAGACAGAAATCCGTTCATGCTGAGCTGAAAGAGAAATAAATTTATATAATTGATATAAAACAAACATTCCTCATCTGTGTTTACAGTAACAACATAGTTGTAATACAAAATTTCAATAATGTTTTTACTGATTATAATGTATTATGTTTATAGCTGACTTATGTTAACTAAATTACAGAAAAAGCAACAGTCAATGGCCATATATGAGGCCAAAGACAATACATTCCTAATGGTGTATATAAAATCCAAAAGGAACTGTAGTCCTTCTGTTTCTTTGTGGAATTTGTTTTCCTTGTTCAGCAACGGTTAGGGTTAGTAGATATAAGAAGATATAATTTGGGTGGTAGACCATTCATAGCACAGTAGTGACACTAATAAGCATGTGAGCTAGCACAGCCATTTTATCTAAAAAAATATCTTTAAACATTCTGCTCAGTTCTTTTACTTACATATAGTATAGAATATTGCCTCTCAAAGTAGTTGAATGGTTGGGCAAGCTGAATTTGTATAGACCCTTCATCAGTCAAAACAGCATGTTGAACAGCAGCAGGACCAGGGGAAAAGAGTGGCCCAGAGAAAACTGGAAGAAAATTACATTTGTGTCATATTTTATGCCTTTAGTGTTAAACATACAGAAAGTGTATGTTACTACCTGACACATGTATTGGGACAGTAAAGTCAGCATTCATTGTACTTTGGAGTAAAATCCCAAAAGCAACTAACAGTTAGCATATAGTGTAAATGTAGTGTGTTTTTGGACTGTATTAATTAAATAAATATGAAAACAATTAAAATCCCAAAGCCAAAGCTGTGGTATTGGTATCACATCAAAGGGGGGAAAAGTGGTATCAGGACATCTCTGTCCTAAAGTGTGGTGCACATAGGGAGGGAACAAGACAAAACCTATAATGGAGGATTAACTTAATAATTTTAATTTTAAAATCTAAAATAAACAGTTTGAAGTGTTTTTCTTAGTTTGCATGCATTTAAAATATAGTTCAAATGTTTTGTTTTTTGTTTTCTAAAGGACAAAAACTCCCCAGCACTTGTCATGCATGTTAAAAGTAAATGCCTCATTAGTCACTCAATCAACCGACAAACAAAATGAACAGATCATGGATTTAATTTAGTTTAGCCACACCCAAGACTGATTATTGCCAGCCCTTTTGAAATGAGACATCACTTAAATACACTACTTTCCAGCAGTGTAAAGTTACCCAAAAGATCTTAACAAACAGCACACTATGCCTCAATCAAAAGTACAAAATATGTTTTGCCTAAAATTTGCACTGAAAATGTTAGTCAGTTTACCTGGTGCAACTGTTGTTTCAATCACAACTAAAGTTAGCAAGACAGAGAGACAAAAGAACAGAGAGAGAGAGAGAGAAAGAGAGAGAGAGAGTAAGACAATAAAAGACAATAAAAAAAACATAAATTACTAACTCAGGCTATGAGAGAGTCTGAACATTATTTTCATGGTCATACTCTAAAAATAAAATGCACAGGAACTAGGGCATCTTGGTGTACAAGATACACAGTTGCATGCAACATTGTAAGCCCTGCCCAGTCAAATCACATGTTGCAGAAAATAAGTACACACACACAAAACAACTTGCAAATTTTTGTTCACATTTTATATTTATTTGTCAAGCTTAACACCCTAGGAAAAAATTTACCTTTTGGTTTTAAAAATTTCCCCTGAACATGTATGTCAGTTTACCTGGTAGGGAGGTTATCAAACCTAAATTTAGAGAAAGGAGGGAATGTAAAAGAAAGACAAAGAATGAATGAACCATAAATAACTGAATCACCTTCAAATTTATTTTATTTAAAAAACATTTAACATACACAGTAGCTGGCGCATTTGAGTATGCCAGATACACACCCCCAACCACCCCCACCCTGCCATAAATTACATGTTATGTAGAAATTAGTTCACATCCTCTATCCTTTGCTGTCCTTTGGATTAAAGCTTTAAAAGAAACTGAGACACTGGGAGATA
This sequence comes from Arnoldichthys spilopterus, assembly GCA_037974385.1. NCBI lineage: Eukaryota > Metazoa > Chordata > Actinopteri > Characiformes > Lepidarchidae > Arnoldichthys > Arnoldichthys spilopterus. Next base: position 10,269 of record JBBPDA010040828.1, read on the forward strand.
CCCTGCTACAAAACACTAAAGAATTATGTTCAGAAATGTAAGTGTCATGATACCCTTAACGGTAACTAACATGACAAAGGGCCATAATGTTTGATGTCATGACAGCTTATGCAAGTTTTTGTTATGGATATATAGTATTCATTCACAAAACAAGGTTGTAAGAAATTAGATTTGTCTCAGTCCAATTCAGGGAGGGCTGCATGACAACAGATGGGGCACAGTCTACACATATCTAGTGACCTGTAAAGTAAATGGATGTCAGACTGGTGATTTTGTGGATGTACTGACTAGGGGTTCTAATAAAATGGACAGTGGACGTAATGTCATCGAGGTAAATGAATAAATGATGCTAATACAAGCCACTTTGTTGAGATCTAATGTTCCTTCTTCTTTAATTTTACTTACTGAGGAAGAGGAAGGCAGCCATAGACAGAGAAAATAGTAACTCCTAGAAACAATGTCTGCAACAGAAAAAGTCAGAAAATCAAAATTAAGACAGGGTCTGTGCCAAACAATACAGCACATTTTATTTTCATTTACATTTTTTATAAGACTGTGTGCTGAGCAAATATACAAATATACAAGTCAAGTGCCACTGTTTTTTTTAAACATTTTTGGACAAGCAAGCAGAAATGACTTCTTGTAGGCATTTTACATAAACATCCATCAGTCTCTGACATCAGTTTCCTAAATCAGTTGTGGACAGTCCTTACATTATCTTCAAACATTCTTTAATATGAAGCAGAATTGATTAATTACAATCAAAGACAAAACCCTGATCTTTTTCTTTATATGATTTAGAAAACTGTAGTCTTGCTCTGTTCTATTTGGAGAGCAAACAGAAATCTCTCCATTTTCTGGGAGTCATTTATTAAAGCTTGCTTAATAACGTACTTTGTAGCATCTAGACACCAAAAGAATAAACAGCATAAGCTGCTTGAATGTAGGCTAGTCGACTTGGAGAAACACTAAAGATCCCCAAACCCAGATTTATTTCAGGACTGTACAGCTATGCATGTTGCACTGAATACACTACTGATGCATGTTGTAATATTCACCATGGTGCAATTATTCTTCTGTCTTTTTTCATACACAAATGTCTATTTATATTTTTTGTAAAGTTTTACTTCTACTTATTGTGCTGTATAGTTTTTTTAAATTATTGCTGTATCACTGCTCTTACCTTTTGTACTGCTGTAACTATGCAAATTTCCTACTTGTGGGACTAATAAAGGTTCTCTTATCTTATCTTTGAGTATCCCTCAAATTTGCCAAACAGATGTTGTACGAGTTTGGGGACTAACTCAGTTAATGTTTTGCCAGTCTTGTTACAAAGAAGGTGGCTTCTCAATATATTGTATCAGTTACAGATTCTAACGGTATTAGATCAATTGATACTAAGATTATTAATGACAAATTTCCATTATTATGTTTACTCCAATTTATATATGTCTGAACAGCTCACCAATGCTCCAGCTCTAATGGACTAATTTTTTGGGACCTGAGATTTCCAAAGGCCACAGAAATACAAAAGCAGTAGTTTTTCTTCACTGCCTATACTGCAGACTTCTCATACATTCATTCATACATATATATTTTATTTTTTTTATCACAGGTGTCCAAAAAAGGTGTTGGTATATTTTATTAAGCTCTTACTTCTGACTCATATCTAACATCCCAGGTTACTAAGCAGGCTTCAGAAAGAGTTTTGGGTTTTTTGATTGAAGTATGGTCATATGCTATTGAAATATCTGTCTCTACAACACAACCAGATCTACTCCATTTAAAATAGAAGTCCATATGTACACAACACCAGCTCTTTACAGCAAGATGGATTCTAATGAGTCACTGCTCTGCAGTCATTTTAAATCTGAAATTGGTAACTCTGTAATCACTGTTTTTGATTACATGACAACTGGTCGGATTTTGTGCCTATGTATCATTTTTGGAACAATAGATATTATGTGCCTCCTTCTTAGTTTCCCTGATTGTCATATTATTAATAGCAAACACAAGAGGTTATTCAGCCTATTGAGCTTTACTGCTAGAACGAATATATTGCTCTTTTGGATCAAGGACATTGGTCAAAAAAGTTGTGGTGCAGTCTTATACTGGCGAACATCCCCAGTGAATACATCTCTTGTCTCCTACATTCTACAGCATCTACAACATATTGGGCATATTGGGAGATTCTGGCGTTCTTCATTTAAGGATTTCTTAAAAGGCCCAGGGTGCTTATTCATTAAGCCACTAATATTGGACCCCCCTCCCTTCAAAATTGTTTTTTTTTGCCCTTTTATTGTTTGTGTGTGGCACCGTGGAGGACAAGTCCTGGGGACAGGAGAAAAACCCACTATTTATTTTACTTTCTGAATTGTATTGTAATGTATTACTACTAATTGCCATTTGCAAATTTGGCAAAGAAGGGCTGTGTGTATGAGTCCAGGAACACCACAGATACAGTAAAGTAACGGTGTAAGGGTGATGTAAGGGTTCTTCTTTGCTAAGCATACTGGCAAATTATACATCATCAAAGGAAACATGAATAGCATGATGTATCAAGTGATATAAGAGGAAATCAAGAAATTGAATCTGGGAGGAAGAATTTTGAAGTTGCATATGAATTGGAGGGACCTTTCCTTGGTGAGCTTAAGAACAACAATGCTGCAAAAAGCACTTGCAACTTTAACAACTTTGCAAAAACTAATAAAACTACAAAACTAACTAAACTAAAGCTAATTACATTAAAGTCTGCAACAATATACTACTTATATTTGACTTATATTAATGTTTCATTTAAACATTTATCAGTTTTAGATTATGAATACATACTTTTCATTTGTTATATCTACAAAGTCAAAATGTGTAACTCTAAAATGGATACATGCATTACAAGTATAATATAATATGATATAATAAACAACAAAACATATCTGAATACTTATCTCACTGTATTCTTTTGTCAGTATAAGATATTACTGAAGTTTGGAGCTTGTCTTGAGTGTTTGCATTCCCTAAATAGTGTGTCAGTTCCACAGTCAGTTATCTTATCTGACATGTATGAAGATTTATATTAAGGGTGTATAAAACTGGACTTAACAACAGTGTAAACACTGGTGATGTATTCACTGTTATAGCTGAATTATAGTAGTGCTTATGTAAATACACATTTATCAGCTTTAGTTTTTAACTCAGGTAATTGTGTAATTACATTAGAATACACTTGTAAAAAGGAAAAAAAACTGCATGTGTATTTACATTAATATTTGGAACACAATATGAAGTAAGAACAAAAGAAGGGTAAATTAAAAAATACTGAATATAAATTTTACGATTTTCCATTTCTAACAATTAAAAAATCTGTTCTTTGTCACTGTCATTTCTCAGTAGATTTGGCTTGCATTAATGTCAGCCTCCTCCCAATCAACTCCTCTCACTCTAGATATACTTGTGTTAATGTAAATGGAATATGGCAAAGTATATGTGATTAACTATTTAATCAGGTTTAATGATCAAAATTGAACATGAAATTAATTGTTATTTCGTCAAATAAGGTCCTGATACTATCGTCCATTACCTAATTGTTAGCAAAAAGTGTTTAAGTACAAATGTGAGAGCCTGAGATGAAAAGAATGCATAATTTTATTTAATATAAAGGAAATTACTTCCATTTACACAGATAAGATTCTTTCAGAGATACATTTTTTCACTGATGTAGATATTTTTTTACTTATTTTTTTTGCTGATTTAATCAAGTTATTGAAAAATAACCACTTTTTTTGCTTCAGCATTTAAATTCATTTTTCAAAAGATTTTCCTATAGTTACTTACAAAGATTTGGTTTTTGCATTGAATTGCTTGGCACTACAGATACACTAAAATGCCCAAATGACAAAATATAGATTTTTATTGTAGGCAAAGGAATAATATCAAAAAATATTTTTGATAATATCAACAGGGCCTGGGGTGCAGTGTAGAAAAACGGTACCTTGCTCAAGTGCCCTGCCTAAACCTGTGACCCTATGACGCAACGCAATTACTGGGCAATGTGCAATATTTTCCTGTGCAACACTCACTCATACACTGATACACCTTTTTCTTGTATTATAAAAAAAATAGTGTTTTATTTTATGTATTTATATTCTTTAGTACGTAAATGTGTGTGTA
>JBBPDA010040935.1:0-14427 GCA_037974385.1 Arnoldichthys spilopterus
ACTACACTGCTCCCCGGGCGCTGTTGATAGCTGCCCGCTGCTCCACGTGTGCACGTGTGATGGGTTAAATGGAGAGGATGCATTTCGTTGTGGTGCTTGAGTGTGTTCACAATGACAAATATTCACTTCACTTAAATATTTGTCTTTTTCTCACTGTTTTGCAAGGCTGGGGTGTTGTTTGGCTCAGTGGCCAGTGCCACTCAGGATACAGAAGAGTGAGTTCACAACACACACTAAGCATCTAGGCTTCCATTACAGTTTTGCACATAATACAATGTTACACAAGTTATGTTTCTGGCATGTAAGTGTTATATTGCAGCTGCCTGTGTCTAAAATGTTTAAAAATGTTTCTATTCATCAGAACTTATATACAAATAACCAAAGCTCACAAAAGTTTTATATTTATAGTAGCAAAACATGCAAATTTCTTGACAGTACCACAAGTTCTAGAAAGTTCACTCTTGAGACTTTTAGAAACTTCTGGATAGTTCTCACAGTTCCACACTATTCTGGAAGTTCAACTTAGCGTTTAAAATCAATGGAGAATGTTCTGGAAAACAGGTACATTTCAAAATGTCATTGTCCTGAGCACAGAAGCAACGTTTTTGTGGCACAACAGACATTTTCATTTTCATTTATCTGAATAAAGGGCTGTGAAAGGGCTTATAGTGCTACAAAAAATGGTAACAACAAAATGCACTGGATATATAAAGACACATACGGAGTTTTCTTAACATGTCAAATACATTTCTATGTGTTTGTCTCCCCCTGCAGGCTGTCGGTGTCAATACTGCAGGGATTCACCTGCAGCTCAGTAAGCACTCTCTCACAGCAGAAAGTCACACAGCTGGTGGAAGCCTGTAGACCACGCCCAGGCAGGAGCAAGGTCCCCCTGAAAGAGTCTCAGGTACACTCAGATATATTCATCCAGCTGAGCTACAATCTGATATTCAGTCACTTGCTTAAAAAGTAGCATACGACGCAAAACCTGGTAACACTGAACAAGACATGCAAACTATACGCTGCTTTTAACAAGGTTCTGTAACCATTTGGAACTACTGTTACTAATGTCCAGTGTGTTTTGTTTTATAGCTGACCTGCATGTACAACTATGTGAAGGGAGACTCATCTTTGAACTACACTGTTGTACATCCTGACATGCTTCTTTACTACAGGTGTGTAACACACACACACACACACATACACACAAAATCACTTAGGAAAAAGATATTTAATGTGTAAGGACTGAGTGATGATGAACACGTTGAAGTGTGTTGAGTTGTGAGACACTCTTTTTGCCAAACCTCATGGGAGAATTGTCAGTCAGTGCAAATAAAACATTTGTCAGCACACAGTTACAAAGAACTGAGGCCTTTCATCATCTACAGTACATAATATTGTGAAAAGATTAAGGAAATCTGGAGAATCTGAGTCTCTGTAGATCAAGGCCAGAAACCTCCGAGCCCTCAGAAGTTCCTGCATGAGGAAACATTTATGAGTCCACCTTTCAGCTTGTTTTGGGGGAAAATGTATGTTGTGCGCCAAAGACAAAATGAACCATCCAGACTGATATCAGTGAAAGGTTCAAAAGATAACATTTGTCATAGTGTGGGGGAGGGGGCATCAATGCCCACATCATAGGTGACTTGTACGTATATGTGTGAAGGTCCCACAGAGGCATATTGTGGGGTTTAGAGAGACACATACTGCTATCAAGGCAACGTCTTTTCCCAGGAAGGCCGTGGTTACTACAGCAAGACAATGTCGTCCCTCATTCTCCAGATGCTACAACAGTGTAGCTTCATTGACACAGAATGTGGGCTTGAGTAGTCTGCTACAGTTCAGTTCTGTCTGATATCTGAAATTTATGGTGATCAAGGACTGTTGAATAGGTAAAGTCTTGTACCAAGGAAGAATGGATAAAAATTCTAGTTGCACAACTGCGACAATTATTCTCCTCAATTCCCAAACACTTACATAGTGTAATTTAAAAGGAGGGATGGTGCACGGTGGTAAACACACCTCTGTCCTGACTGTGTCTAATGGCATCAAATTTGCTTATATTTACACATTTTATGTGTGTGTGTTGTAGCTATGATACGGTGCCACAGTCGAGTTGCAGGTCATATTTCACTGCCCTGGGTGCTGCAGACTTCTCAATTCCTTCCAGCGTCCTCAACAGACCATCCATTTTGTTCAGCAATGCACAGGCCTGCCTGGTAAAGCACACACACACACCTTTGCATACACAGTGTATATGCCAAATGGGAATGAGTGACTCTATGGTACTAAAAGAGAGGAATGTTTGCACTGAAAGTGTACATACTTGTTATTGTTACTGAAAGGCTGTAAATCATCTACAGACCAACTAGCACTACTCTATAGGTAGTGAAATGTCAGCCAAACATCCCAGGAAACAAACACAGTCAGAAGCATGTGGCTGCTGGCCATAAGGTTGCATCACATGTCTAATTTAGTATAACAGCATATTCCATTCATTAAGCACATGATTTTCCCCAGCATCACAGTTCACCCTGAGGATCTGCAAAAGTCTAAAAGACAAAAACAAAGCTGAAGAAAAATGATTATGAAATGAAGAGCCAGGCATCTGAGTGGTACATTTGCCCTGTCACCAGGAGGTTATGAGCTTGATCCCTGGTAGAGCCAGAGCCCTCCAAGACTGGGAGTCCAGAAGAGCACATTTGATTTGCTGAATGGGAACGGTGCTGCTCCCTCTTACCCATCTCACAGCTTTACTGTAGTCTTTCTCTCTATGGGTGGGTAGGGTAGTAAACAACTAGCAACCACCTTGAACACTATAGCAACCACCAGAAATACCATAGCAACTGGCTAGCAACACCCCATCACTCAGCATTATGCTATCCAGCACAGATGTGTGTTAGCTGACATACAGAACTGATGGTAAGCATTCTTATCCAAGTCTGTTATGCTTTCTAATGATGTTGCATTAACAGCATATGAAGAATATGCAGCGGAGCGTCACATGATTCAGAGGAAGCACATGCTAACCTTAACCACTCAGTGTTGGTGCCTCATGTGACTGAGGGATTCATAGGTAGTAGGTGGAAATGCAGATGATTAAATTAAGCAGAAAAGTAGAAAGAAAGTACCAGTAATTAAGGTAAATATGTAGTAACTGAGGTAAAAATGCAGTAATTGAGATAAATGTGACAATTACTGAGGTAAATGTGCCAGTAACTGAGGTAAATGTTCAATAACTGAAGTAAATATAGCAACAACTGAGGTAGGTGTGCCACTAACTGAGGTAAATATGCAATAACCGAGGTATATATACCAGTAATTGTGATAAATATGCAGTAATGAAGGGTAAACATGCAGTAACTGTGGTAAATATACCAGTAATTGTGGTAAATATGCAGTAACTGAGGTAAATATGGAACTTACTGAGGTAAATGTACCAGTAACTGAGATAAATATTCAGTAACTAATGTAAATATAGCAAAATTAGGGGTAAAGATACCAGTAATTGGGGTAAATATGCAATAACTGAGGCAAATACATTACTAGATGAGGTAAATACGGCAGCAACGGAGGTAAATTTGCCAGTAACTGAGGTAAATATGTAATAACTGTAGTAAATATAGAAGGATGTAGTAACTAAGGTAAATATGGCTACAACTTAGGTAAATATGGCAGCAACTGAGGTAAATGTGCCAGTAACTGTGGTAAATATGATAATAACTGAGGTAAAAATTGCAGCAACTGAGGTAACTATACCAGCAACTAAGGTAAATATGCAGTAATTGAGGTAAATGTGCCAGTAACTGTGGTAAATATGATAATAACTGAGGTAAAAATTGCAGCAACTGAGGTAACTATACCAGCAACTAAGGTAAATATGCAGTAATTGAGGTAAATATGCAGTAACTGAGGTAAATATGGCAGTTACTCAGTTAAATGTACCAGTAACTGAGAAAAATATGCAATCACTGAGGTAAATATGACAGTAACAGAGGTAAATATGCCAGGTACTAAAGTAAATATGATTACAACTGAGGTAAATATGCCAGCAATGGAGGCAAAAATTGCAGTATCAGAAGTAAATATGCAGCAACTAAGATACATATTGCAGTAAATGAGGTAAATATACTTGTAACTGAGGTAAATATGGCAGTAACTGAGGAAACTTTACCAGTAACTGAGGTCAATATGACAATAACTGAGGTAAATATGGCAGCAACCGAGGTAAATATGCCAGCAATGGAGGTAAATATGTAGTAACTGAGGTACATATACCAGTACTTCTGGTAAATATGCAATAACCAAGGTAAATATATCAGTAAATGGGGGTAAATATGCAGTAACCGAGGTAAATATGGCAATAACTTAGGTAAAAATGGCGGCAACTGAGATAAATATGCAGTAATGGTGGTATATATATATAGCAACTGAGGTAAATATGCAGTAATGGAGGTATATATGTAGTAATGGAGGTAAATATATTAGTAATTGTGGAAAATATGCAATAACTGAGGTGTAATATACCAGTAATTGGGGTAAATATGAAGTAACTGAGGTAAATGCGCAGTAATTTGGGTAAATATGCAGTAACTGAGGTAAATATGGTGGTAATTGAGGTAAATGTACCAGTAAATGAGCTAAATATTAAATCACTTGAATATAGTTAAATATAGCAACAACTGAGGTAGATGTGGTATAGTAGTGAGGTAAATGTACCAGTAACTGAGAAATATTCAGTAACTAAAGTAAATATAGCAAAAACAGTGGCAAATATACCATTATCTGGGGGAAATATGGCTACAACCTAGGTAAATATGGCAGCAACTGAGGTAAATGTGCCAGTAACTGAGGTAAATATGATAACTGAGGTAAATATTTCAGCAGCTGAGGTAACTACACCAGCAACTGAGGTAAATATGCAGTAATTGAGGTAAATATGCAGTAACTGAGGTAAATAAGGCAGTTACTCAGTTAAATGTACCAATAACTGATGTAAATGTGCATTCACTGAGGTAAATATGCAGCAACTTAGATACATATTGCAGTAACTGAGGTAAATATGACAATAACTAAGGTAAATATGTAGTAACTGAGGTAATTATTCTAGTACTTGTGGTAAATATGCAATAACTGAGCTAAATATACCGGTAATTGTGGTAAATATGGCAGCAACTGAGGTAAATATGCAGTAATGGAGGTATATATGTAGTAACTGAGGTAAATATACTAGTAATTGTGGTAAATATGCAATAACTGAGGTAAATATAGCAGTAATTGGGGTAAAAATGCAGTAACTGAGGTAAATATGGTGGTTATTGAGGTAAATGTACCAGTAACTGAGCTAAATATTCCATCACTGAGTTAAATATAGCAACAACTGAGGTAGATGTGGTGTAGTAGTGAGGTAAATGTACCAGTAACTGAGGTTAATATTAAAAAACTGAAGTAAATATAGCAACAACCGAGGTAAATATTCCATTAAATGGGGTAAATATGCAGTAACTGAGGTAAATATTAAATATCTGAAGTAAATATAGCAACAACTGAGGTAGATTTGCAATTAACTGAGGTAAATATACTAGTAATTGTGGTACATATGCAGTAACTGAGGTAAATATGGGAGTTACTGAGGTAAATGTACCAGTAACTGAGATAAATATTCAATAACTAAAGTAAATACAGCAACAACTGAGGTAAATATACCAGTAATTGGGGTAAATATGTAGTAACTGAGGTAAATATGCCATTCATTCATGTCCTTTGCATCTTCCTCTTTCACACATTCTGCCTGCATGTCCTTTCAAAACATCCATAAACCTCTGCATTGGCCTTCCTTTTCTCCTCTTGCCTGACAGCTCCATCCTCAACATCCTCTTCCCAGTATACTCAGTCTCTCTCCTCCACACATGTCCAAACCATCGCAATCTCACTTCTCTCACTTTCTCTCCAAACCTCCAGCCTGAACTGACTCCTCCAGAATCCTCTAAAGTCCTCATTCCTAATCCTGTCCATCCTCATCACTTCCAACGCACACCTTAGCATCTTTAGCTTTAGTCACCTTCAGCTCTGCCACCTGTCTTTCCAGCAGTGCCACCATTTCCAACCCATGTACCATAGCTGCTCTAGCTACCATCCTGTAAACCAGAGCAGAGTGAAAGGGAAAGTCTGTCACAGATCACTCCTGCCACTATTCTCCACCCACTGCACTCTCTTCTTCACCTCTCTTCCACACTCCCAATTACTCTGGACTTTTGAACCCAAATATTTAAACTCCCCCACCAAATATTGCAGTAAATGAGGTAATAATGCAGTACCTAAGGTAAATGTGCTATAACTGAGGGGAACACACTCAGCCAGTCTCACACTCATACACACTCTGTTTCTTGTAGGGTATATCTGGTGTGAATCTGACCTGGGATCAGGTGAATGTTCTGGGCAATATGAGCTGCACACTGGACCCCTCCTACATCCCAAATTCTGACCCCCTCATCCTGGAGAAGCTGAAGAACTGTGGAGACATTTCTACTGCTCAGGCCACCGCTATAGAGACACTGCTCTACACAGGAAACACTCCCTATGGGTGAGAAAGATATGATGCTTTATGCGATTATGGTGTATGTGCTTTATGGTTTTATGGTGTAATTAATTCAGACCCTTTAACATGAACCTGTCTGCAGTCACCAGTCACATAATTACATAAGAGACATAAAAGGTCATGAATTAAATCAATAATAAAATAAAGAGCTGCACTCAACTCACATCCAAGAGACTAGGCCACACATTTAATTTCTGGCCAGTGACTGCAATTGATTATGCTGTTCCAGAGCCATGAGTGCATCAGCAGCATACTATGGTCAAACTGGCGACAATGGAGTGAGACAAAACCCTTGTCACTGGGGCTTGTTGATTCCAGGCCACAGGACTAAACAAGTCAGATTATAATCTCTGTGCCAAGTCCCAGTTTCTACCAGTTTCTATCAGTTTCTACCAGTTTCTACCAGTTTCTTCCAGATGAAGCTACGTCACTGACATGAGAAATGACCCTTCACACCAAAATTGCGCGATGTGTCGAGCAGGCAGTTCTGCTACTACAACAACAAACCCGCAACAAACAAAGTGACATACAATTGCTCAGCTGTAACTGCTAACTTCCAACAACCTGTTGCTTGACATTCAGTTTAGGTCATCTGTAGCGTTTACTAGACTCTAGGATTCACAACTGTGTAATTTGTAGTGCCCATTCACTGTAGAACCACACATGGGGCACACTAACTATTTTTGAAAAGGGGATCACATCATGATATTTGGCAGCATTATCTGAGTAGATTTATGTACCAAAATAAAAGAGGCAGTGATGGCCTAGTGCTTAGGACCTTAGGCTGCCTGCTGCTCCATGTGTGCATCTGTGCTAGGTTAAATGCAGAGGTAACATTTTGTGATAGGATGTGTTCACGATGACAGTCACTTTCACGAGATTTTAAACATTTAAAATAATACTAAATCATTCAATTCTCATACTCTCTGCTGCTGTATGGCTATAATATTAGGCCATCCCCACTTCTAATACGCATGGGGAGTACAGCATCTCATACACATTATGTTTTTCTTCAGTAATACCTCAACGTGGGGTCTGCAGACTCTGAACCAGTTGGGCATCCTGCCCCTGTACCTCAAACAAGACTTCTGGGCCTATTTTAGTACGGTGTGTAAACATGCTAATTTCAATTTCTTTTCTCTTTTTCCTGTTTGTTAGTTTTATATTGTTTACTCTTACTTCTGCATTTATCTAAGATTTTCTTAAGATCTGTTATGTGAATTCTGTTCTTCTGTGTGTGTGTGTGTGTGTGTGTTATAGACGACAATGCAGTCGTTTCTGAATTCATTCATTCCAGCCCTGAGGAAGCAGAATGTCCCGATATCGAACCTCAGGAATTTATTTTCAGCGTGCAGCACCAATTCCAACACGAAACTGCTTACAAAATCAGGTACTGCCACATTATAATATAGATACACACTGACACTGGGTTATAAGATCAGATTATGTCCTTTGTTGTGTCCTCACAAATTACGTAAAGGAACTAAGTTACTCTCGGACCCTTTTTGTCCTCACCGCAGTCAGAAACCCAGAGTTCAGGATAATGTTTCAGTGGTAATAATAATAATAATAATAATAACAGTAAAATACTCTTTATTCATCTCAAAGTGCTTTACACTATGTCCTAAACTTCATGACAGAATTGTCAGTCAGTTAAAAAAGGAACAATGCTCAACAGAAGATCAGGAAGAATTTAGATGTTTCATCATCTACAGTACATAATATTGTGAAAAGTTTTGGGGACTTTGGAGAAATCTCAATCTGCTTAGCGCAAGGCTGGACATCACTGTTAAATATGTTTAACCTTTGACCTCTCAGAAGATACTGCACGACAAACCGTCCGATAAATATAGCCACTTGCATCAGTGCCCATGGCGTAAGTGACTATATATATGTAAAGGTCCCATTAACACACAGGTGTATATTGGGATTTTAGAGAGACATATGCTGTCATCAAGGTGAGGTCTTTTCTTAGGAAGGACCTGTTTTATCACCAGAACTATGCCATGTCTCATTCTGCACAGGCTACAACAGAGTAGCTTCACAGTCATAGAGTGTGTGTGCTTGACTGGCCTTCTGCCAGTCCAGATCTGTCTCCTATTGAAAATGTATGAAGCTTCATAAAGACGAAAATCAGACAATGACAACCAGCGACTGTTTAACAGTTGAAGTTCTGTATCAATCATGAATGGGTAAAAACTACAATGACAGAACTGCAACAATTAGTCTCCTCAATTCCCAAATTATAAAACAATGTAAATAAAAGGAAAAGTGATGTAACACAGTGGTAAATATACATCTGTCCCAACTTTTACTGAGTGTGTTGTAGACATCAAATTTCTTTATATTCCAAAAATACATTTAAATTGCTTAGTGAAAACGTTGGAAATTGTTTCTTTGAACTTTGGTCAGTTAAATAAAGGTTCAAGGAATTTAACAAACCACACATTCAATTCACTAAATGTCTCAATCTTTCAAGAAATAGTTTTTTATGATTGTTATTGTGACATTAATAGCACTTTCCAAGGATTTGTTCCTAATATTGTGTGGAACAATTTTCCAAAGCTTAGGAGCTACATGATCACCAGCAAGATAGAGCTGAAATGGATCCAGGACTCTTCATCCACATGTACGAATAAGTTCTTATCTTCTCTCTATGTTTAGCAGAGTGCACAACAGGCAACATCACATCGGCAACGATAGTAGGTCCTTCGTTTCCTGTTGGCTACGATTTGACCCAGTTTGATGCATGTTTGGAACTCGTTACACTGAAGGGCAACGTGGCAGCCGTCACTAGTAAAGTAGTGGACACCAGCTTCCTGACGGTCATTCTGAACAAACTAAACCAGGTCAGCATTACAGAACACACTCTTTCCTAACCAGTGACACAAGGACCACTGATGCTTGTGGTTGGATCCCAGAGAAAAGTACAAAATGTAAATGCTCCTGCAGAATTATGGTTCAACATTCTGCACCAGCAGCATTCGCTTACAGCTTCATACCTTGTAAAGCTGCAGCCGGGGACCGTGTCAAACTCACAGCAGTGAACGTATCAAGAGCATATCTGCATATTTCGATTGTACATCCCCGTTTTGTGTTGTTGCATGCGTTTTTTTGTATCTTTTTCAAGTATTATGTTTGTATGTGTGTTCCAGATTTACCCATCAGGCCTCCCAGAGAATGTGGTGAAGATCCTGGGTCCCACATCCCGTTTGGCCTCTGCTGCTGAAATCAGCACCTGGAAGATCACCATCATTGACACGCTCTCGTTTCTGATGAACCCAAGTGATGGAGTCTGGACCTCAGACCAGGTAGTGTGTCCGAGCGCATGTGTGTGTGGGATGTTCAATGGCTTTTTGGTTTTTCCAGTGTGGGGGAAAATAAAACAACATGATTTCACAGGCAACCACTAGATGGAGCGAGGAGCATTGAGGAACCAGCTCAAGCCCTGATTCTTTAGTGTCTTTCTTTAGTGTACAAGTTTGTAATGTGTGTGTGTGTGTGTGTGTGTGTGTGTGTGTGTGTGTGTTGTAGAGTAAAGCAGTGGTTATGACGTATCTGAACGTACCTGGAAACATTCTGGGAAGTGCTGAACTAAACGCAATCGGCTCCTACATCTGTTCCTTGGACGTCAGTGTCCTACAGACCATCACCGCTGTCAGCCTGAAGTGAGTACACACTCATACACACACACACACACATAAATTTTTTGTTTATGTACATATTTACTTTTTTGTTTATTTTGTCATGGGTGGAGCTGGAGCCAATCTCAATGGTCACTGGGTGAAAGGTCAGGAAACACTATGGACTGGTCACCAGTCCTTCACAGGGTGGATGCACAAACACAGTCATACGCACGGTCACACCTAGCCATTAATTTGGCATTGTCATTCAACCTGATGCACGTCTTTGGAATGTGGGAGGAACCCAGAGAAACCAGTGGGGAGTCCACAGAGACATGAAGAGAACATGCACACTCCACACAAAACCCAGGCTTCTTGCTTTGAGGCAACAGCCCCACCCACTGCTCCACAGTGCCACACTTTGGGAAACATAGTCACAGTGTAAAACCACTGTAGTTGCTCGTGTCCAGTGAAAAAGCAGATTTTGGATGGCTTCACCGTATTCTTTTATAATCGATTTACCGATTCTTCTCAGCTGTCTCCTACTCAACACAACGTGTCTAGTTTTCCTTGCAACATCTGAGTGTTTCTCTCTCTCTCTTTCCTCTGAGCAGAAACGCCAATGCTCTGAATGTGTCTTCCTGCTCCATCAGTCAGCAATCAGCTCTGTACGTCATCGCCAACTCCTCATTCAGCGCTCAGCGCAGCAGCACCACCACGTTCTACCAGCTCATCAGCTCTTACCTGGGTACAACACACACCCCTTGCCATCCCCCTTGTTACCAAGATTACCACAGTGCACTATTTCTTGTTAATCTGCTCCTTATGGTCCATCACTAATCATCTACTTCCCATATCCCGTCCCTTTGATGCCTGCAGGACTTTTACAGTCAGCGTTCTTATCATCTTACCAAACAAATATGTTAACCTGTGTGTGTGTGTGTGTGTGTGTGTGTGTGTGTGCAGGTGGAGCACCTCTGGCAGATATACAAGGTCTGTCGACTCAAAACATCAACATGGACATCACCACCTTCACCAGTCTGAACCCTGCCGTCCTCAAGGTATGAGAAAGTAACAGCTGACTACAGCAGAAACTGCAGCTGCAGCAGATTTAAATCTACATTCACAGCATTTGGCAGATGCTCTTATCCAGAACGACGTACACAGGTGCATTGTAGTCTGCTCCTCACACAAGAGAACCTTGCCAACCACGATTCTACCAGAGCTGAAGTTCATCCTCTAACAGGATCGTCTCCGGTCACACAGACCGTTTAAGACGTAAACATGAAGTTCTTGCCCTAAGTGCTCTTTGAAGATGTGGGTCTTCATCATTGTTTGAAGACAGTGAGGTTCTTAGCAGTTCTAAGGATCAGGGGAAGCTCATCCCACCAGTTGGGTGCCAGAAGAGTCCTGATGCCTGTCGTTGAGTTTTGAGAAAGGAGGGAGGTCCAGTCAGGCTGGACATACTGAAACAGTCCTGCTGACCTGCAGCGGATGATCTGGTGACAGTCAGTCTTTAGTGCAGCTACAGAGTATTCAGAGGCTTCTCTCTTGTCTTTTTTGACTGTAAAGGTCTTTTCACCTACAGTGCAACAAAAATGAACAAGATCATTGGCAAAGTTATCGCAGTATTAATATGCACATGTTTTTGTGAAGATCTGGGGTTTCTGGACGAGAGATCTGGAATTAGTACTGGTTATGTGGTGAGGTTGGGCTACTGCAGTCATACCCAGAGTTGCCTGTGTACAAATTTCACATCACCCAGACACTTGTAGAAGCCGATTTGCATTTAGTTCAGCACTTCCCAGAGTGTTTCCAAGTTCACTCAGATATAATCACTGCTTCTCTTCACTGCACTACTCTACAACACACACACACACACACACATTACAAAACTTGTACATCAGCGGTTCATAAATCTGGACCTTGAATCCATATTCCACTCCTGGATTTTATCATCACCAGTAGTTAGTTTATATAATATAGTATAATATAATATATAATAATAGTATATAATTGATTGGCCACCTAGAGTCATATATACTGGTAATAACAAAATCCAGGACCGGAATTCGGAATCAAGGTCTAGATTTGAGAACCTCTGTTGTTCACCAAAACAGGACTGAGAAATCTAGGCTTAAGCTGGTTCCTCCATGCTCCTCGCACCTCCTAGTGGTTGTCTGTGAAATCACAGCCAGCAGTGATCATCAGCTGGTACCTGCAAGGATATTTTCGTCCACACTGGAAAAACCAAAAAGCAAATAAAGCTTCAAGCTTTGAGCCTTTGACGATTTAGCAACATGCTATAGCTTAGCTGGAGCTAATCAAGGTCAGACTGAAATTGTTTGAACTTTTATAGAGAAGTCACCAGTTGGCCAGACATCCCCCCCCCCCCCCCAAGGCTGTACCCACTGCTGATCCCTGCTTGCCAGTGGGGGTGGGGCTTAAACTCTAAATGTTTAAATCTAGCCAAAGTGGAACAAACAGAAGCCACTTCTCCTAGCGCACATGGTGTAACTTTTATTCTTCTGTTGTTTCTGTACTCTTAGAACTCAAGTACTGCTTTTCATTGCTGGAGCTGCTGCATCCCCATAGAAACAATATGACCTCTGACCCCCCATGGTGGATGTTCAGGGTGGATAGTCCTTTTCCTTAGGGGGGAGTGAAACAAGCCGGGACATTTATGTACCGTTGCATTACTGGTAATATGGTTTTGTGTATGTCCTCTCAACAAACAAACAAGAAATTCTGGTAGAGACTTTGAAAAGACTTTTAGAAGTTTACAGGTTGAGGAAATTAGCAAAACAATTGAAGAAATGAGGATCTGAGGGAAAAGGTCTATGCTGTATTTGTTTTGTTTTTTTGCTGTATGGATCATCTTTGTGTGTGTTTCAGGCCCTCAGTGTGAACACAGTGCGTAATTTAATGGGAATTAACCTGCCCGACCTGAAGCTCTTTGAGAACACCACGGCCGTTCAGTTATGGGAGTCTTACCAGTACAAGTCTGCACTGGCCACCCTGAACCTCGGTCTGGTGGGGGGAATACCTGACCCCATCAGCTCTACAGGCATCACCAATGTTACCACACAGACCAACCAGACAGTCGCTGCTACAGCACCAGGTAAGGCACTGTCCATCACAAGGGTCCCGGTCAGAAGATCATCACTGGTGTCATAATTTAATACTTTTTGGTTCAGACAGAATTACTTCCACTGTGGTGGGACTCTGGTGGGCCTTCGTTCCGGCTCTAGTGTTT
Source organism: Arnoldichthys spilopterus (assembly GCA_037974385.1). Taxonomy (NCBI): domain Eukaryota; kingdom Metazoa; phylum Chordata; class Actinopteri; order Characiformes; family Lepidarchidae; genus Arnoldichthys; species Arnoldichthys spilopterus. The sequence goes on from JBBPDA010040935.1 coordinate 13,478, forward strand.
GGGCTTATGTTCTGGTTGAGATTCAGGGAGTAAACCCCCATTTCCACTGACATTTAGGGCTTATTTGGAAGCTTCATTGGCAGTTTTGCTATATTTACGCATTAGGTGGATTTTTGTACACTGAACTCTAGTTCTTAGGTGCTATGATTTTCTAATATAAGTGGGTGGGGTTTACTTGTTGCGGGGGCATCAGGCTCTAATTTGCAGGCTTATTTTAAATTCTACTTCTCCAGGGTTCAAATCTAAATTATCAAGCGTTAAGCTCTACTTTCGATAAGCTCTAGTTATGATAAAATCTCATTAAGGCTCTGGAATTATTAGACTTAATCTGGAATTAATTAGACTATCACATATCTTGGGCTTATTTTAAATCTCCATTCAGACTATAAACTCTCTTTGGGCCGTAAGCTCTGTTCAGATGTTGAGCTGTACTTGGGCATTAAGCTTCATTTGGGCATTAGGCTCTAATCAGGTGTTAAACTCTGGGCGCTCAGCTGTATTTGGGCCTTATGCTCTACTTAGGTCTTAAACTCCTTTCGGGTGTTGAGCTGAATTTAGGCAATTAGGCTCTACTCAAGAATTAAGCTGCGGTTCTTGGGTGATTGCTCTCTAGTTTCCTGTCCTGGGTGTGCACGTGGGTGGGGCTACTTTCCACTGAGAGTCTTCCTTTAGAATCCCAAAGAGAAACTGGGTTCTGTTGGGTGTTTGAAAAATTTTATTTTTTAATTTTTGGCATTAAGCTCTAGTTCTCAGACATTATTCTCTAATTTTAGGCATTAAGCTCTAGTCCTCAGACATTACTCTCTAATTTTAGGCATTAAGCTCTAGTCCTCAGACATTACTCTCTAATTTTAGGCATTAAGCTCTAGTCCTCAGACATTACTCTCTAATTTTTAGGCATTAAGCTCTAGTCCTCAGACATTACTCTCTAATTTTTAGGCATTAAGCTC
>JBBPDA010040986.1:0-14425 GCA_037974385.1 Arnoldichthys spilopterus
GGGTTAAATGCAGAGGTCACATTTCGTTGTGGTGCTTGAGTGTGTTCACAATGACAAAGAGTCACTTTCACTTTTCATTTTCACTTGTATGTACATAGCAAAAGTCAGAACAGATTTGGTTTAACATAAATAAATAATCGAGTGTATGCTGTCTCGTCTAATCTGCCTGAGATTTGATCTTACCTCTTTTAAAAAAAAAAAAAAAAATCAACATTAAAGGGGTTGAGTTATCACAAATGGCATCATGTGTGTATTCCTACAACATAACACGTGGCCTTGAGTGTTTTATTCCTTTTTAAAGAGAAGCAAATGGATCATTTCACAAGAACAACTGGCTTCAATAGAGAAACCAGGAATAAAGCAAATGATTATTGCATTAAAAGTAGCTGAATTCTACAACCAGTTGTCTATGGACACATGGGCGGCGGCCTAGGGGTTAGGCCGCAGGTTCGAGTCTGGCCCGGGCACCTCTGAGGTTCCCTTGAGCAAGGTACCGTCCCACTACACTGCTCCCCGGGCGCTGTTGGTAGCTGCCCGCTGCTCCACGTGTGATGGGTTAATTGCAGAGGTCACGTTTCGTTGTGGTGCTTGAATGCGTTCACAGTCACTTCCACTTAACATGTGGCCAGAAATCCTGACATTTGTTGTTTGTAGGCCTTCATGCTTTTGTGCTCCCCCTGGTTCTTTGGAAAGTTGTAGGGATCACTGTAGAGCCCAACTGCCTGTAATTTAACCTAATAATCGTTTGCGTACTCCCGTCCTTATCCATGTTACAGCATGCATTGCCACTCAGTCTTTTGGGGGGGGGGGGCATGTTCTGGTAGGAAAGGGACATCAGTGCATACCCTCTATATAGGTTTTGGTGTGTGGTATTATAAAAAAACTGCTCGGACACTGAGAGAAGTTGTCTTCAAGAACAGCTCAGCAGTAAAACATGTTTGGTATGCAGAATGTACATTCGGGACGACAAAGCTTTAACCAAATGAATAGCATCCGGTTTCCGCTCACTTTTGCTTACTCTAGCTTGTTTACTCTGTCCACAAGCTAGCCTCAACCAGCACAGGATCCGCAAGCAGATGGACCTGAGGTCAGCAGTTCTGTTATGAAAGAACAACAAACACCCCCATGTGTAGATGCTCCAGACACAGATTTATTTCAGCTAAAGCAACTATTTCAGGCTCAGCGTGCCGGATAGAGAACAAGACGTTGGTCTTTATGCATTAGGACAGTTTAAAGGCTCATATCCTTACATGTGCAGAGGATGTAGCTGTCTTTCGGAGTGCACACAGCATTAAAATACAGTCTCACTGGGTGTTACCCTTATTGGGCGGTAGTGGTGTAATGGTTCGGGAGATGCCCCTGCCACCTAAAGGTCGCTGGTTCAAATCCCAGACCGTACAAGTACCACTGAGGTACCGGTGTGCAAGGTACGTCCCTAAGCGCTGCTCCTACTCGGATGGGTTAAACGTAGAGGTCACGTTTCCTTGTGGTGCTGTGGTCACTTTCACGTATTGTGCATGAGCAGAAGGCGAACACTGGAAGTATTGGAAGTGCACATGACAACAGCGCATCTCAATAAATACTTTCACCGTCTTAAGTGTCGTGATGGTCTTGAGTATCGTTCCACTACTCATGCAATGGCAGAACCATGACACAGACACTGACCATAAGAGAAAACAAAGCAGTTCTTGCAAAGACAGGACATCCAAGCAGTAGAGTGCACCTGAAAACAGAGTGAAGTGGTGTGCAGCATGCGGCTAGAAGACGAAACCTTGTTGACAATACATTACAAATAAGGTGAGGCACTTAGTGGCCAGAACAGTGTACAAAGCAAAATGTATGTAGCAGACAAAACAACCATATGAGACTAAAACAAGTGCAACCAGCTCTGGTCCTGGAGGGCGGAGTCGAGCACGGTTTCCCTGCTAGAACACACCCAGATCAACCCACCTGCTAACTGCCAGACGTGGTGAGTGCGTCTGAGGAGGGGAACTTGCACAACTACGCTGAGCACCAGCCCTCCGGCACCAGAGCCGGGCGCTCCTCGGCTAAAACGACTGACCTTGAATGGGACAAGACATGCAGCCCATCTCATCGTAGCACATAGAAAGTAATGCACGAACCCTTACGATGTCATCTGAGGAGAAACAGCAGATCCATTAAACAGGAAACGCCGCATTAGAACACTAATGTGGTTTTGCAACAGTAATGACAAGAACATAATGAACTAATACAATATGGCGGTGTAATATGGTGCTCAAAGCCTGGCCGCTCTGGAACACAGAGGTGATTACATCCTTTCTCGCTCTTTGTTAGACGTACATCTTTCAAGTTCGCTTTCTTTAACTGGCCCATTGGTGCTGGGCGACATTCCATCCGTACCGGTGTGGCGGTATTGCTTTCTGTCTGCGTAGTGATACTGATGTGTGACAAAAATCGGCAGAAAATGCCGACTCTGCTTTTGTAGGTGAAGATCTAGCCTAGCACACACACGAACTGTGTGAGGCCATGTTGCATTTCTTACTGTGGGTTTGGTTCAGTAGTTTGAGCATGACCCACTACTTTTAGATGCTCATCTTAAGTGAAGAGCTCAAATTAAAAACTGAACTTAAAAAAAACGAATATATATATATATGAATGATCAGTATCTGTCAAAACTTAGGGTTTCTGTAACTGTAATGCAGGTCATATTACTTAAATTTAAACAAATAAAAAACAAACAAACAAACAAACCAAAAAATACATTTCCTGTCATTGCAATTTTGAAAATTCCCCTTTGGTGCAAATTTAAGCAAGAAAGAGCAAAAAAACAAAAACAAAAACAACAACAACTAAAAAAACAGCCCAGTCAAAAAACAAGCTGTCGGGTTTGGGAGTAGGGCTGAAAAAAATAAACGTTGAATTTGCAGTTTGGAAGAGTGGAATTTTCGAATCACAGGGCTGCAATTTTAATTATTTCCAATATTACCCAATTAACTAATTATTCCTCCAATTATTGACCAGTTTTAAATGGGGGGGGGTATAATGACATCAATCAGTGCAGAGCTTGTGAATTGGTGGGCTGACGCATTACATTGGTTGATGTTTTTTCTGGGTGGAGGAAAAAAACTATTTTAAAAGGCAATAATGTCATTTAGAACAACTAAAATAGATATTCTCCCAAATTGTTCAGCCCTACTCAGGAGTCATGGGATCATTCATTTCGCTTATGCTAGCAAACACCATCTGATACCATAACGCAGCCAAACATTTGGATAATATTGTGAATCTGAATCTACAGCGCTCAGAACTAATGCCTATATACCTTAAAGCTTCCTTAAAGTACCCTCATGTAAGAAGACTCCTCGAGCTGTGTAAAAACAGGCATCAAGCTAGAGGTGAGCAATATGATGTTTTATCACAATCAAGATACAGAATATGCTTTTCTGACCACATCACGGATATCATGAGTACTAAAAAGGACACGTTTCATTATGAAAAGGGCATTATTGGCCACATTGAAGTGGACGTAGCTCGAGTTTGTGGTATTTGGAATAAAGTCATTGTACCATAATTAGTTTTTCGGAGTTTTTAAAATGTGGCTCTACTAGCACATTCTGTCTGTGTCAAAATATTGCGATATGTGTTGTATGTTTCAAAAATATCGACCGTATTTTCAATATTACATTTTTTTCACATATTGCCCACCCCTACATAAAGTACACAGCATCTTTACTATAAAGTGATGACACAAATGGTCAAAAAGTACAAAAACAAACACTGTAAGTTGAGTGTAGGAAAGGTTTGAGTCGGGCAATGCTGTAGTCAGAAGAACACAGTAAAGTAAAACAGCTGTAACAGGAAACTTTAGGTTTACATCTTCATCTTCTTCACGATCTTCTAAATCCCCTCTAGTCCTCCTGAAAGGATCAGACCCAACAGCTCTGTAAAGTCCCACAGAAGTTTCTGGAAAATACGATTTGGGAAATGTTACAGCAGGGGTGTATCTCTATTCCTCCCATGCTGAAGAGCATCTTTTTAGTGCATGGGATGAAGGTTATCCTCAACCGTCCTGCAGTTTGACTGGCAGAATAGCTGGAGAAAGATTCAAACCATTCGTCTTGTGGTTCGCGTTTTCTTTCAGTGTTTCGTTGAAAATAATTGGGATTGTAGTGAAAGGAAACCTTGTTCCTTGTGGAATTGAAACTGGGAAGAAGGATTGCTGGTAAGGTTCAGATGCTCAATGACATCTAGCAGTCACAGTTGGCTCACTCACTGACCCAACGTAGTTCACTTCGTCAGTAGCTACAGCACAGCTACGCACAGGACTCCTCATAATAAAGACAGCCTGTAAAAACAGAGACAGTTGTCACTAATGGGAAAAAAAAACAGCACAAAGAAACCACAATCCACTTAAAGGGGCAACTGGTTTAACCAATCGCATCTCTGAGAGTGGTCAAATCTGTGGGAAACGGTTTGAAAATATACACTATGCTGACATTTTTGGATGATTAAAATGTAAACAAAGCTACTGAGATCAGTCTGATGTCAAATAGTGAACTATAGAGAAACACTGAGTCAGAATTGCCTATAGTGGAAGTGATGATAACCAGATGTCCAAAGAGTTGAATGACCCTAAAAACTGCTCCACAAAAGGTTATTACACCGAACGGCTCAGAACGCAATGCCTAATGCTCGAGCCATTGTTTTATGATAGCACATTTAGCACTAAGCTACTAATACACAGTGTTACACAATTGTTGTTTCTGGCTTCAAAGTGTTATATGTCAGCTGCTTATGTCAAATCCTGTGTAAAAATGGCTCTATTCATCACAAACTTTGATTTTATGACAATAGTCCACAAACGTTTCCTATTTATAGTGGCAAAACAGGCAAATGTATCATCTTTTCTGGACAGTCTCAGAAAGTTCTAGAAGGTTTTAAAAGATTCCAAAATGTTCTACAAATTTCTAGACAATTCTAAAAACCTTTGGACAGTTTTGACAGTTCCGGAATATTCTGGAAGTCTACGTAGCATGTACATGGAGAATGTTCTTGAAAACAGATACAGTTCAGTGAAAAGCAAAGTGAAAAAAAGTGATTTTGTATTGATTTTGGGAATTGGGAAAACACACTTTGTACCCAGAAACAAAGATAAAATAGAACTCTTTTACATATAAAAATAGGAAAAGCTTGTAGGTTCACTTATCATTTTTGATAGTTTATAAAGTTGCTATAATTTTGTCATTGTGTCTCCTGTTTTCTGCATAATTTCTTACTGTTGAATTATGCTGTAATTTTGAAAACTTCCATTTCACTGTTGCTGAGGCTAAAACCTGTAGAAAAATTATCCATCCATCCATCCATCCATCCATCCATCCATCCATTTTCTAAATTGCTTCTTCCATTTCTGGGTCGCTGGAGCCAATCCCAGCCGACTGCAGGTATAAGGTGGGCACCTAGGCACCTAGGACAGGAGGCCAACCCATCGCAGGCCAACACAAAGACAACCATACACACATTCTAGGAAGGAATGGGGAGGAATGGATCAGGGGTTTGATTTGTTCATTATCTTTTTTAAATACCTCTGTTAACACAGTCTTCTCTATACTTTCGGTATTTTTTTATTTATCTATATTTACTCTGTGTTGGTTTGTTTGGATGGTGAAAATCAATTTAAAAATTTTTTTTAAAAAACACATTCACACCTATGGCCAATTTAGTGTATCCAATCAACCTACTGCAAGCCTATAGACAGTGGGAGGAATATAATTATATATGTCAATAACTCTGGGATTCTTAATTAAGTCGTTATGATGTTGTGCATAGGCTCAGGCTGATTGTAGTTTTAGATTAAACAGAACAAATTTGTACTTTTTGCTGCCCAGTAGGACTTGGTACCGTTGTTTGAGGGTGGACACCTGTAAAAAGATTACCTTGCATTTCAGTTTTTAAAGACAGACAGAAAGATAGACGGACATATGTACAGGCATGCTTTTTTTCTACTGAAGTGAAAGATCCAATAGTGTTTTAAATAGTGCAAGCCACTGCACATCATTAGTTCAGGCTGCTTTCATGGCCCCTGGAAAATGTCACAGTTGCTTCACAGTGGTGGTGGGACTTAAATAGCACTCTCCGCAGCAAAAGGTTAGGACACGGAGACAAATGGGTGAGGCCTGGACTAAACATAATGGAAGGATTGAAGTGCCTTGGAAAAGCCACAGGGAGATAAGCAAATGTGTGCCCTTCCAACCCAATTTAATGAGCATGACTTTCTTAAAACAACACAATTTAACTTGCTTTGAATAAACACTTGAATAAAAAATGCTGGTCAGTAATAGTAAAAGTAGCATAAGGATAAGCAGAATTGTGTGTCACACCTACCCCAAAACATCACTTTCTTCCAAGCACATTCATTCCTTGGTACCATTGCTTTTCCCGTTCTGTTCATCTTCTTTCTCCTCCTCCTCTTCATCGTTCTCCCTTCCATCGATCAGGTCATCCTCGGTTCCCAAGATCACGCTCTGTTGCACGCTGACAGAGATGACCAGGGCTTGAATGATGCCATAAACCAAAGCAAACTGAGGCAGGTACTCCTGAACCAGCCACAGCAGACCAGCCATCCCTACGGAGGACACCAAAAACATGGCCATGCCATGCAGCCACAGTTTCAGGGCACCCTGCACACCAAGGACTTCAAGAATGAACTTAGTAGGGGGTGAGACAGTCCACAGGAATCCAACCACAAACAAGTCAAAGAGGTGGCGAAGGAAGTTGAAGCATATCTCATAGTGTTCTGGCAGAATTTCTCCCGTCCAGGTGCGAGCCAGGACCTGGAATGGTGATGGTCTCTTTGAAAGTGGCGTGGGAGATGGAGGAGGGGTGCCATAGTCTGAAAGCTCTCCATCTTTGCTGTCAAAGTCCTTTTCGAAGCCCTCATTCCAACCAGCGCACTTTCTTTGCCTGACTCCGTCAGCTTTGCTTGAACCTGGCCAAAAGAAAGGGGCAGTTGGAAGCATCCTGCTCCACCAGCGAGGAGCACTCTGTGGAGCCACTAGTGCTGTCTCCGCTGCACTCAGGTCTTCTACACGTAAAGGCATGTGTGTCTCAGCCTCCCAGTACTCCTCGGTTGGTGTGTTTTGGTCAGCTTGATTCTTCTGCCCACCCCAAACCCAAGAGGTCAACCCCCCTAGGCTCCACCTGCTTTTCAGCTGACCCTCACTTGTGAAAGGTTTGGCTTTACTGCCCCAGGGGCGATACAGGTTCGCTGGGCTCACCCAAGCCCAGACACGTCCCACAACAGCAGTCATGGCTTTCGGTTTAACTTTATCAAGTTAAAGAAAGAGAGATCAGACCCTGTGCGGACACAACTACACCACAACTACACCTAAACTACAAATAACCTGAAAACCAGTTCACATGAACACAGCTACTGAGCCCTCCCTCAGTGTAACAGCGACCACTGTTGTATTAAAGGCAAAATCATCTTTAAAAAGGCAATTAAAAAGCTCACCTAGGCAAAAGCAAACACCATTAGGTGTGTAATGTGGAGAGGCTCCCCCAACACACACCTGTGCTGCAGAACAAGTTCACCGAGACGAACTACTGACACACCCGTTCTGCCTCGAGTACACAATGGCTTTAAAACACGCAGGTAGTTGCTAAAACCTGCGAATTATCTATTAAACACTCTATTTAATCTACTCCAACTTACACTGGGGTGCATCGTTTTCGTTTTGAATTAATGTCAACAACCTCCGCCCCGCCAGTGGCTTCGAGTTAGCAAGAACTAAGTTAGCAGCGTTACCGGCTTCGGGGTTCAACTACTCAAGAAATGTCAACGCTTCAGCTCACCGTGGCTTTAGCTTACTGCATAAAATCGTTACAAGCGAGGTGGTTATCTTTTGAAAAAGAAGTTTGCAAGCTACATCTTACGTGTCTTCCTGCCGCGGTTGGTTTAGCCTAGCCGGATGCTACGAGTGTGGCCCACTTCACACTGACGTCACCCAGTCCGGTTAGATAAACAGAGGAACTCTCCTCTCTCTGGGGAATTAAAGCACACTTTAAAGTGTTTTTTTTTTTTTTTTACTATTTATTACTTTTGTCTTTGAGTCTTAAGACTTAGATTTAACCCATAATGATTTTTTTTTTACCGGTAGCATTTTATTTATTTGAATACCAAACTAAACTGGGGTGTCTGTCCGTCTCTCGAGGGACCGATAGAGGAAGAAAATTGGGAAAATCGTCCTCTCTGGAATATTTAGGAGTTAAACTTCTCTTTACTATTTATATTGTTTTTGGCAGTTTGGGGAGGTTTCCTTATATTGAAAATGCAGCAAAACTTCAAGCTATTAAAGCAACCCAAAACGGACAACTTTAAAGACGTGTTTATAAAAGTGCCCTCAGCCAAAGGATTTGATAGTAAAATACCGTGAAGGACGATGGGACTAATTTTTCAAAAGTCTCCATTTCATAATAAAAGTCTTGTGGCTACAAACTTATTGCACTTCCCCCTATGGCTGCAGATGTGGCGGTTTTAATTTACTGTAATGTTAACTAAACTTAGTGCTCATTAGGCCAGTGACTGGCTGCAGATCATTGTGCTGTAACGTTAGTGTATCCTTTTGAAAATCTGAGCCCATCTATGGATTTATCGCTCATCCCTTAACTAAAATATTAAAAACACCCTATCAGAGGGAACTATGAACCAATGAAAATAAGCATCCAATTAATAATTCTGATTAGGAAACCTGAACTGCATATGTTACAATACCCCAGTTGGAACGTTGTTCCACAATGGTCTAAATGTTCTCCCAGGTTTTGTCTGGAAGCTCGTTTCCTCCTACAATCCAATGACGTACTGAAGATGAATGGGCTGCTTAATTGCACACCTTCATGTTCTGTCCATGTAATCTATGCAGGGTGTTGGGAGTTTTCCCCCCCCTAGTATCCCCTGGATAGGCTGTAGCTGCCCCACATGCCTGGTTAGGAAAAAGTAGGTCAGAGAAAGGTTGGATGGAAGTGATCCAAATTAAATGCTTAAAAATGTTCCCTTCTCAGAAATGAGGCTTTGTTCAGACAACCACAAACCAGAGGAAAGGACAGGACAAACATGCCCAAATATTTTTTACTTTTAGAAGTCAACCAAGCATAAACACAGCAGGGGACATACTGTAATTGTGCACTGAGCATTCGTCTTGATCATATACAAGCTCAAATATTTGCTTAGCTCATCCATCCATGATGGCCCGTTTCTTTCCCATAGCTCCATTAACAGTTAACATTTTAGCAACAAAAACAGCTGCCTGTGGTGTTGAACACTCACTTTATTTATCTCAGGTGACAATTACATGCTGAAGCCACAGTACAGTTTAAACAAGGGAAAAAAAAAAAATCAGTCATCTTCTGAAACATTTCAGAAGCATTTCCAGCAGTTTTTTGCTCCACCATGGCCCCCCAACTCCATCCTACAAAACACAGGAATAATCAAGTTATACATCAGAGGAAAAATCAGAGTTTCTGCATAATTCCCAATTCAGTGTTTCAGTGCGCTGCGAGCAGACTTCATCCAATTTCAGGTGAACCATTAATGCAAATCATCTTGAACACTGAACATACAAAAAGCCAATGAGACAGATCAGGGCTTACCCTATGAGCTTTTGTAGTGAAGGTACGGACCATTTTGACACGCTGACCTGGCAACACACCATGCATCTAATTAAGCCCACTTTGATTCCAAATACGCAGACACATGTAACATTGCTGTGTGTTCAGTGCACTTTAAAAAAAACATCATGCTTTCAGAGACTCTAGTCTATTGAATCATCATTACACGCACTGGAACCATCGGAACAGTTTGCAGTACAAAGAACCTCACCTCAATCAAAACCTCTGCTTCACAGAGAGGTTACACTGCTACTGAAGCCACAAGTCATTTTCCTGCTGAAAGAAGTGAAAGTGAAAATTGTCCTTGTGAACACTCAATTACAACAATGAAATGTGACCTCTGCATTTAACCCATGTGGCTATCCTTGGGCTACCAACAGGTAGTGGCCAGGTAGTAGTGTAGTGGGGCGGTCCCCTGCTTAAGGGAACCTCAGTAGTGCCCAGGCTGAGACGTGAACCTGTGACCTTCAGGTCCCAAAGGCAGGTCCTAACCACTAGGCCACCACTGCCCTACTAAGTTTAATAAATAAAACAGACTGCTTTAAAAAAAAAAAACAAAAAAAAACCCTATGCTAAGCAAGTGCCAACAACTGGCAATAATCAAACCTTTAAGTGGATGCAAGATCATAACTGTGCTCATTCTACATTTTTGGGATTTTTTTTTTATTATTCCCCTGGTATAATAAATATCTGGTATGGTCTCCTCAAATCCGGATTTTGTTGTTGAGTGAGGCATCACATCTACGGCTAAACAATTGTTTTTATATTAAAAGTCTCAATCAGTTTATTTTTGCATTGAAAGGGCTGCAATTTTAATGTGTTCTCTTTTACCCACCCAGAGTAGTGCACACACACACCTGGAGCAGTGGGCAGCAATGGCGCCTGGGGAGAAGTTGGGTGTGAGGTGCTTTTCATAAGGGCACTTCAAGTCAGGGGTTCCAGGAATTAAACTGGCAACCCTTTGGTCACAAACCTGCTTCTCCAATTACCCAATATTGAGGAACTTTAACATAATGAACTTAAAAAGGTTTGGGGCGTCAACATTAAAAATGGCAAAGGCACAAAATACTGTTAAATTCCCCACAAACTGCTAAACCCCAACACTGCCTAAATTACCCTTGATTTCGTTTTTTGGGCTGGTTGGAACGAGGTACCTGTGAAGCACACACGCATTCCAACATGCCTGAAGTCACATGCAACAGTTTCACACTGCGTTGCTGTGTATCCTGTGCACAAATGTATTTTGATATTCTGATCTAACTGATCAGTTCAGCAACAAGAAAATCTTTCACATCTGGCTGCTGTCCAACTCAAAACTAAGCACCAGAGAAGTGATATTTAAAACACTGGCCTCAAGCCACTTACCACAGGTGAAAACGGTCATGTACCATCTTCAGTCATTTCCACAGTGCCTACAAAACAAACACTGCCTTTTAATACCGGTCTGGGAATGTTTTACTACTTTAAAAGCAGAGCAGCAGAAACTGCTGAACATGTTCAGAGAATTGAAAAGCTTCATGTGGAAAATCAGAGACTCTAGTCTAGAGAATCATCACCACATGTTCAGAACAAACCAGGAACCAAATTGCTTTAAAAGGTCACTTACTGCTTTCCACAGGTCCACTGCTCAGGCCCATATTCACCAACCTACAAGGCAAAACAAGAGTTCAGAGCCTGTCTGCAAACAGCAAAAGGCCATGTTTCAAAAAGCCACAAGATTCAAGCAATTTTAAGCTAATAAGTTTAAAACAAAGCACATTAGACTGTTTATAATATGGCCAAAATATCACGCTAAGCTATTACTCACCATTTCATTATAATTTTCCATATATCACCATGTTGAATTGGAGGGTAACAGTATTTTAAGAGCAGTTGTGTGTTGGTGGCTACATATTTTGAGGATTTCTGTCTGAAAGGCAGAGTCTTAACCATTAGGCCTCTACTGCTCTGCTAAGAAGTTTAATAGATAAAACATTAGATTGCTTAAAAAAGGAAAAAAGAGTATAACTATGCTAAGCAAGTGCTAAAAATTGGCGATAATTATTAAACCTTTAAGTGGATGTAATATTTTAAACTGCTCATTCTACAGTTTGGGGATTTTTTTTTTTTAGTACTGCCCCTGGTAGAACAGTCTTTACTCAAATCCTGATTTTTTTTTTCCTGAGTGAGGCATCACATCTACGGCTAAACACTTATTATATCAAATCCACAATCAGAGTTTAATTTTTGCATTGAAAGGGCTGCAATTTTAATCTGTTCTCTTTTACCCAACCAGAGTCGTGAGTATGAGCGTGCACACACCTGGAGCAGTGGGCAGCAATGGCGCCTGGGGAGAAGTTGGGGGTTAGGTGCTTTTCATAAGGGCACTTCAAGTCAGGGGTTCCAGGAATTAAACTGGCAACACTTTGGTCACAAACCCGCTTCTCCAATTACCCAATATTGAGGAACTTTAACATAATGAACTTCAAAAGGTTTGGGGCGTCAACATTAAAAATGGCAAAGGCACAAAATAATGTTAAATTCCCCACAAACTGCTAAACCCCAACACTGCCTAAATTACCCTTGATTTCGTTTTTTTTGGGCTGGTTGGAACGAGGTACCTGTGAAGCACACGCGCATTCCAACATGCCTGAAGTCACATGCAACAGTTTCACACTGCGTTGCTGTGTATCCTGTGCACAAATGTATTTTGATATTCTGATCTAACTGATCAGTTCAGCAACAAGAAAATCTTTCACATCTGGCTGCTGTCCAACTCAAAACTAAGCACCAGAGAAGTGATATTTAAAACACTGGCCTCAAGCCACTTACCACAGGTGAAAACGGTCATGTACCATCTTCAGTCATTTCCACAGTGCCTACAAAACAAACACTGCCTTTTAATACCGGTCTGGGAATGTTTTACTACTTTAAAAGCAGAGCAGCAGAAACTGCTGAACATGTTCAGAGAATTGAAAAGCTTCATGTGGAAAATCAGAGACTCTAGTCTAGAGAATCATCACCACATGTTCAGAACAAACCAGGAACCAAATTGCTTTAAAAGGTCACTTACTGCTTTCCACAGGTCCACTGCTCAGGCCCATATTCACCAACCTACAAGGCAAAACAAGAGTTCAGAGCCTGTCTGCAAACAGCAAAAGTTGAAACAGGCCATGTTTCAAAAAGCCACAAGATTCAAGCAATTTTAAGCTAATCATTTTAATACATAAAGCAGATTAGACTAAAAATATGCTAATCTATTACTCCCCATTTTATTATAATTTTCCATACATCACTGTAGTATTGGAGGGTAATGTAACGTTCTGGAAGTATTTTAATAGCAGTTGTGTTGGTGGTTACATATTTTGAGGATTTCTGTCTAAAAACTACTTTCCCTGATAGCCTTTAACAGCATAATAGTCAATACCAGAATCCTGATTTTTCTTTTTTTGGACTGTTAAGAGCAGGGGCGAGCACCTCTGGTCCTGGGCACCAATGTCCAGCACAGTTTGGTAGTTCCCCACCTCTAACGCTCCATAAACCTTGCAATGAACAGGGGAGTTGAACCAGGTGTGTTTAAGCAGGGAAATCACCAAAACTGTGATACGCAGGCACCCCAAGGACTAGAGTTGCCCACCCCTGATCAGGAGGCATTCCCTCCAAATTCTCTTCCTTTATTTTCTGGGCTGGGTGGTGGACCCTCAATATTCCTGGTTGCACATCAAGAAAGAAAGAATAACAAAGAAACCTTTGCTGTGAGTGGCAAAAAAACACTCAGAACAATATCCTTAAAAGCTGTATAGATATTAAACATCTCATCAACGTGAACATGTGCACGTTCATGGTGCTCAGCAACATCCCCAAACGTGTATAGTAAATCAATGGAAATATTTTACAATGTTTACATCCAAAAGTATAATTTACTTTAAAAAAATAAACCAGTGCATTGAAGTTACATATCTATCAGATCATGTATCAGTGCAAATTTCATTACTGAGCAGACATTAGACCTCTGCTCAAATGTGCAGCATCATGATCACACCTAAAGCCACATGGAACATTTTTTTCACTGCTTTACTCTGTTGCTTACACTCGGGCACATGACTACATGGAAGGTTTTTAGAGAAAACCTGATGTGCAACAAACATCACCTACTTTAAAGGATTACAACCAAGTTAAAAACACTCAAATGTACAAAAAATCCCATCCATGTTACCGTCTGGCAGACGCAACAGGAGCAAGACACCACAGCTCAGAGCACGAACACGTGGGACACGATTAGGCCACGTTTCACGAAGCCATGTGGTCGCGGCCTTTTCTATCGCACGCAGGTAAAACACAAGCCGCTGCGGTGGGTTTGTTAATCGACAAAGGACGAGTGTACACTCGTTTAACATATGCACCCATTACATCCACGCTAAAGTGTTTAGATCTGCAGACAAAGCACTAACTACTTTACCGTGCGCTCCTCAGACACCGCCTCGTCTCCACACTGTGGCAGCGCCCAAAGACTGAGCCGCTCATCCGGGTACGTTTTTATTGAGGTCCTGGCTTAGTAGCGAGAGAAAGTGCCCGTTTAAAAAGATGCACTGGACTAATGAGCGCAGCACACTACCCCTAACTAGTATGTGAAAGTAGCGTTATGTGGGGGAGCCATAGCGCACTATATAGGGAGTAGAGATCTATTAGAGACACAGCCTAAATCTCAGCAATGCAGCGCATTGGTAATGAAGGCCAGGACTTTAACGTCCACCAAAGTGTATAAAGCGCAGGTACATGTATTTATTTTTTAAGTGAACTG
>JBBPDA010041006.1:0-14423 GCA_037974385.1 Arnoldichthys spilopterus
TGGTGGATCATAAGAGACCAAGAGTTCACTTAGATACTGTGGTGCAAGATTGTTCAGTGCTTTATAGGTCAATAACAGTATTTTATAGTCAATACAAAATTTGTTTGGGAGCAAGATTAGGTGAAATGGGGGTGATGTGATCATATCTTCTGGTTCTAGTAAGAACTCTTGCTGCTGCATTCTGGACTAACTGAAGCTTGTTTATGCATCTATTAGAACATCCAGACAATAGAGCATTACAATAATCTAACTGAAAGGTACCAAAAGCATGAACTAGTTTTTCTGCATCATGTAAAGATATTATATTTCTTATCTTACCAATATTTCTGAGATGAAAGAAGGCAATCCTAGTAATATTATCTACATTGGCTTCAAATAAAAGATTTGGGTCAATGATCATACCAAGATCTTTCACTGCTGCACAAGACGCAACAGAATGGCCCTCCAGAGTTCCTGTGTGATTGAACAGCTTACTCCAAGCTGCAGATGGCCCTATTATAAGTACTTCTATTTTATTAGAGTTGAGTAGTATGAAGTTTAGAAGAATCCACTGTTTAATGTCATTTGCACATTCCTCAATTACATTAAGTTGGTGTTTCTCACCAGGCTGTGCTGAAACATATAAATGTGTTTCATCAGTGTAGCAATGGAAGTTGTAATGGTCCATGTCACACGTGTACCTGTCAATGTTATTTATTTTAATGTGTTCATGTCACGTGTTGGGTTAGCCATGCCCTAGCCCCGCCTCGTCAGCTGTTCTTTGTCATACGAAAACCCCATAATGTCAGCTGTTGTTCATTTGTGATCCATTTATTTACTTTGTGTGTTTCCCTCTGTGTTTATTGGTTATTTGTAGTTGTAGTCATCACTTTGTCGTTGTCGCCTTGTTGTGTTCTCCTAGTAAGTACTATCCATAGCCTTGTCACGTTTTTCCCTTAGTTGTCTTTGTTTTCCATCCGTGTTCCGTATTTCCTAGTTTCTTAGTTCCTGTTTGTTTTCTAGTTTATGTTCTAGTTGTTTGTTGTTTTATTTAGTAATAAACCCACTTTAATTCATTTAAATCTGCACATGCTTCCAAACATCCCTAAATCGTTACAGAAGTTTACTCCATGTTTTTGGATAATGTTACCCAGAGGTAACATACACAAAGAAAATTGAGCCTTGTGTTACACCAAAATATACTTTGGTGCATGTAGAGAAGTCACTGTTTATATCTACAAACTGATATCGATTAGTAGACCTAAACCACAAAAGGGCTGTTTCCTTAATTCCAACATCATTTTCTAGTCTGTCAAGGAGGATGGTGTGAGGCTACACTAAGGTCGAGTAGCACAAGGAAGGAGACACAGCCCTGTAGTCAGATGTAAGTAGAAGGTCATTTTACTACCTTTACCAGTGCTGTCTCTGTACAATGTGAGGCCTTAAACCTGACTCTAACATTTCATGAAGGTTGTTCCTTTGTAGAAATGAGCATAAATGCTGTGCTACAGCCTTTTCTAAAATTTTTGGAGTAAAACGGAGATTTGATATTGGCCTGTAGTTAGAAATCTGGCAGGGGCCGAGGTCTGTTTTTTTTTTAAACAAGGGTTTAACAGCTGCTAACTTAAAGGTTTCAGGTACATAGCTGATAATGAGGGAAGAATTTATTATTCTCATAAGAGTTTCCATTACTATTGGTAGTATTTGTTTTAAAAGTGGGTAGGTAGGGGATCTAGGATGCAAGTTGATGAATTTGAGGAAGAAATTAGTGAAATGAGTTTGGTTTCTTGAAGGGGAGAAAAACAATCTAATCATTGATCTGATATAATTGAATTTTATAACGAGTTTAGTATCAAACTATCTGGATTTGAATTAATAGGCTGAATTTTGTGTCTAATATTTAGAATTTTATTATTTAAAAAGATCATGAAGTCATTGCTGCTATGTATTGATGCTATGTCTGTTCTTGTACTGTCCTTATTTCTGGTTAAATGATGTGAATGTGCGCTTGATGTAATGGCGTGGCAAGAAAAGAACGCCGTTCTCAGAGGGTTATTGAGGTTATTGAAGTGAATATTAAAGTCTCCGACAATTAAAGCTTTGTCTGATGAGACTGCTAAATTTGTGATAAAATCTGCAAATTCATTGAGAAATTCAGAGTAAGGCCCTGGGGGTCTGTAGGTGATAATTAGTGGAATCAACTGGGTAGGTTTATTTTTTGTGGTTAAATGTGATATGTTCGAATAAAGAACTTTAAAAGCTTTACATTTATGTCCATGTTTGTGTGTGATGCTGATTATTATTATAAATAACTGCAATACCTCCTTCTCTGCCAGACGGACGAGGCTGGTGTATATAGTTATATGCAGTGTGATATGCCTCATTTAATGCTATGAAATTATTTTGCTTAATTAAAGAAACATGACCTTTTGGACAAAGGAACTGACAAAGAAAATTTCACAAATGTGCTAATTTGCATTTCATTTATGCCAAATACTACATTCCAAGTATCATATAATTTTTTCAAAAATTCAACTTTTTCCTTTTACTGAAGGTCATATTAGTGCAGGTGGTGCTGTACTGTAGAAAGATACACCACAGCTCCAGAGTCTAAATCTTCATGTAAGTCTTTTCAGTCAAATGGGGGATTGATTTGCCTTTCTTGTAGTCCTACAAGCAGTAAAATTTTCATTATGTCTTTATAAATTAAAGAAATGGCTACTTGGACAGGCTTTACCATCTTCTTAAAGCCTTTGAGACACTGCACATGGAATAGTTTTATTTTTTTAGAGTGCTAGCCAGCTGTTTAGATAAGCCTATAGCTGCTGATCTTTGGGGGGAAAAAATAATTTCTGAAGAAAGCTACCTGATAACTGCCTAGAGAATGTCTCCCAGATAAAAATGTTCAACTTACAGTTTTTATTGTAGCACTTGCCATCTGTATTTATTGTAGCGTTTGCCATCTTGCCCCTTAAAAAGAATCTTCTTATTTCTTCAAAATAAACCACAAATTTTGGGCCATATTTTGCACTAGTGGAAATCATGATGCAAAATGCTTTTTAGTTTCATTGCAGCTCATTGCATTCAAAAGGCTTAGTGCTGCTCCTGTGAATGACATGCTCACGCCAAAGCCCATAGCATCACGTATCCACCACCAATTGTTTTTTTCACTAAAGAAACATATGCTGTCTGGCATAGTTACAGACTTCACAAACTAACATGCTATATCGAATCTATAAAAAGGCTTAGCAGACACAGCAGACCTTGATTTTGCTCAAGATGGCAAAACTTAACATTTTAACAAAAACTTCTCAAGTGACCTCTGCATTTAGATCTTTTAAGCCTAAACACTTGACCCCTTTCAGTGAGGTGGCCTCCCAGACACAAGGAGCATTTTGCTGGTACGGTTTGGGTCCATTTGTTCCCAGCAAATCAATACAACTTTATTCTGACTTCTCACCTTTATCCCTTTTATGATTAAATATTTTTATCCTTATGAAAGTGGTCTCTCCTGGGACAACAATGGTAGGGCATCATGTGATCAGAGGGTTGCAGTTCAAGTCCTGACCCAGGTACCACTGAGGCTACACTGCTCCCTATGCACTGTTGATAGATGGCCTCAGCTCCACATGTGGATGTGTAAAATGCAGAGATTACTTTTTATTGTGGTGCACTTGGTGTAAAGGCTGTGTTCACAATGACAAATAATTACTTTCACCTTATGCCCCCATTTACAAGGGACAAGAGGTCACTGATGGGTATGAAAATTATGAAAATAATCAGATGTCAGTGCCTTCATAATGACCTAATCTCTAACCAAAACATTGAACTAATGGGTTAGACAGCACTTTACACCAACAAGAAAAGTCTACTAAAACCTAAATCTTTTACAAAAATGGCATTCTATGTCTTCAGTACAATTGTATAAAACATCTGCCAACAGACACTAAAGGTTTTTCGGGGACTCAAGGTGACCCAACACTATACAAAGATATTTTTATGTATCAATTAGAATGCAGTAATTGAAAATTTTATAGGAGCCACAAATTGTGCTAAATGTGTTTTTTTTTTATTCATTCAGAAAGATTTTTTTTCTAGCCATTTCAGGGCTATAGTAGTCAAGTTCCATCTAAATATGTTTGATTTTGTAGTCTCAGACTCATCTTGGACTCATTGATTGCACTTGGACTTGCCTCGGACTCACCCATTGGGCTATTGGTCTCCCCATACAATGGTCTTGACTGAGTCCAGCCACCTTTAAAAAACAGTACTTCTGCTAGTTATATTTCTCTGTAGAGGTCTGCCAAGCCAAATTCTTTGGCTTGCAAATGACACTGGCTGTCTTTCAACCAATCATGTGCCTGCCAAAACTCATCTCTCTGCATGCTCTGAGCACAATGCATTCATGAACATCATTTTTATTTTGGACATAGACACAAATCTCAAAAACTGAATCAAGTGAAACAGCTCTACTTAACGTAAATAATATGGTCTAATTTAATCTTACAGTGTTGTTATATTGCCCTTGACTTTTGATTATTACTGATAATAATCCAAATGTTTGTCTTAAAATAGAATATACAGCGTCTCTTGCATTACACAAACATTATCAGCAGGCTATTAAGTGGTCTTAAAGGGAATATTTTTTTCTTCTTCCTGTGTCTTAACAATGCCTTTCTCATGTGTTCACTGGTCTCGATTAGCCCTGGTCTTAGACTTGAAAGGTGGTCTTAACTACAGCTCTAATCAATATTAGTTCATTTTAACCGAAGGTACAAAAAAATTTTGAAAGATACTGTACATATGTCATTGTTGCCATAACAAAACCTTGTTTCTGTATGTTAACTCTATATGAGATTTTAAAAAGTTTTTAGCATAAACACATGCCAGTGTAGCATGATATTTTTCATTTAGTCATTTAGATCCAGCTCATTTAGTCATTCCTATTCATCCAATCACAAAAAGGGCATTAAAGTAAAGGGAAGCTGGCATGTTCAAAGAGGGTTTGATATAAACCATAGAATACATAATGTACAAGTAATGCTAAAATGGTACAAATATTTTGAACGCTTAAACATCATATATGGGACTAGGGCCAGGTAACCTTATCACAGGGAGCTGAAATAAGGCCTCTAACCTTGCCGCCTCTGCTATTACAGTTAGATTTCTAGCTGTAAAGCCAGTAACAGTACTGCTTATTGTTGCATTCTGGAACATTGACCTGAAACCCCCCCACAACCATCACTCCCCTCCCCACATGCATAGTGTGGGTGTGAGTGAAAATCATGTGAGCACCAGTTCCAGCAATAGCCTGAAGATGCTAGTCTCTTGCCCCTTGTGAGCAAGTAGAAGAGGGTGATGTTGGGAGTGTGTGTGTGCATTTGGGTTGAAACACTTATTCTATTCTGCTTGTAAATATGTTAAATATTAGATTCACTAAGCATGCACTTTTACAATGATATAAAGTACAAAAATACCCTACCATAGATTAATTTTTGTTCTATCTTAAAACAGATTAAAAAGTCAAAAGTGACTTATTTGTTGTTGTGAACACACTCAATCACATATAAAGTTAACCAAAACAAAATCTTTGCATATAACCCATAAACCAGATGGAAAGTGGTCTTGGACAATTTAAAATAGTTTAACCATAGCATTTCATCGAATATTGTGTACACTGTGAAAGTTACTTACCTATTAGCTTGATTGGTAGTGTACTGACTGTGAAACAGAGGAAAGTGTGAAGTGATGAATTTTATTTTTATTAGGTCCTACCATAAGAGAATAACAACAAAGAATTTTGCATCATGGGACTAAATGTGTTTTATAGTTTTTAGAAAAAATTGCAGTCTTAAATCCTATATTACCTATTAAGGTACTTTTGTCTGTAGTGTCATAATTGAAAGTACCTGTATTATATACATGCAATAAAATATACTTTTTAAATTTAAAATATTGGGCTATATCTTAAAGAAATTTGCCCAAAGAGAAATATCTATTGTGTGAGGAAAAACCCTAGTTACAGACCCTCTAGAATCAGTTTTTGTTTATTGTACATTCAACATATCTCTTAGTATGCTCAAGTGGCTTCTGACTTTAGCCAAATCTCCTCAGATCCTCAGACAGGTCTTAGCGACTCGTGGGTTCATGAATTACCCCTTTTGAGGCATTAACACCAGAGTGCTTAGCCATTAACCTTTTTCACATGATGTGATGACTAAATCTAGGAACGAGGTGTTTTGAGTAGGCCTAATCCAGAATAAGGGTATTAGCATATGTAACATACTCATCAGATTAAAAACATGATTTAATTGTTGTACCAGTGTACCCTAATTAGTACTTTTTCAAGTAGACCCTTTAGGCCTGCACAATAATGTGGATTTTCATCCCTTGGCCCCCTTAAGGTAGTCTAGTAATATGAACAGACTGTGGTTTTGAGGACTTGCACACAGTCTTTCCAGGAAAGACAAATTTTACCAGAAATTTCTAGTGAAAAGGGAGAAGTATCTGAGAATTTTTGCTTGTGCTGGCTCCACATACCACATGCCACTGCCGAGCAAAGAACAGATTAGCACTTCTGTGTTCACTTGCTGTTTCAGACTTTTTGAGGTTTATCCATTTGCTATTTCAGAACAGAACCTGTGGCATTTTCTAAACCTCACTGAAGTGTGTGAGCCATTTCCTTGCTTTACCACAGACACAAGCATTGTCTCGTTTTAGGGAACAGTTCTAGCATTTCTAGTATATGGCTTGGAAAAAGCAGGGATGACACAGCATTTTTGACTGCTAGGTGCTTGCTTTCATCTCCTCACATCCTCTTTTTCCTCATCCTCCACAATGAACAAAGAACGCTTTTCCCCTCTTCACCGCACAAGCCAAAGAAGAATCTCCACTGTTGCGGTAATTCTCTGTGCAGGAGAAGTTTGGCAGTGATGCTGGAGGCTGCTGGTTCTTCTCTTTCACCCCTTGGTTACCCTGTTCATAATAAAGCCCAGAAGAGTACTAGCACTATAGCTGCCTGAAAATATCACTAAGTATAAAAAATAAAGCCATCTCACCATCAAATGGAGTAAATAGGCCAACCAACAGGCCGAAGCATTCATAGGTTGTGTTTTACAGACATCGCACCTTTACAGGAGTCTCCCATATATTGATAAGAGACATTAAACACAAAACTTAAAAGTGAAATTAAATACAATATCCTGGGATACAGTTGAGAGCAAGCAAGCAAGAGAGAGACAATTAAAAGAGATCAAGAGAAACAGAAAGAACAAATGTCAGAAATAGTGAGAGAGTGACAGAGAGTTTCCTGATTGGTCTTTTTTGTGTGTTGACTAAATCTATCAGTTTTGTCTGGGGGAAGGCTTTACAGTTGATTTGATATTTCATTTCTGGGGGTTAAATGATTGTAAAACATATGCTGAGGTGAGTTTAACAGGTGGAAGGGTGGGGGATGGAGTGCTTAAGAGAGTGTGATGTTTTAATATGGCGGTTTTAATAGAGAAACATAATGCTTTTTCTATACACGTATCTTAGTTTGTTAGTGGCTAATGTGCAATGGGTTTATCAAGAGGGATCCTGCATAATTATTTTGTAATTATATAATTCTAATAATCACATAGTTACTGTTCATAAAAAAGTTCATTAAAAAATTCTTCTAATAGTCTTCCAAAAACAACCACTGTAACCATTTAAAAGCAGCAAAATTTAAAAGAAGTCTTTTTAAATAATGCAATTAGCCAAACTTTTGTTAAGACCTTATCTGATTTCACAGTAATTTTGGCTTGAGCCGTTCTGAAGTAAAACATCTTCATATCAGTATTTTTATATTTTATTAGGTTTGTCAGCACCTCCAGTCCTGGCAGGTTTGTCATAGTTCTGATATTGTATGAGACATGGGTGACAAATGTGTTTATTATAAATAGCCTATAAACCTTCCTGACAGGGCATTGTACATCCATCACAAACCATACAAAGAAATGTTCAATGTACTGAGCAAATACAGAGGCTAAAGTTTGCCTCCCCTTGCCAGTTCTAAAACCGCTTTTGCTCTCAAATTCTTTTATGTGTCTAAGTGTATGAGAACTGAACTGTATGTTCATGGCATCATTGTGGAAATAGGGGCTTTTAGCATACTGAAAGGAAACACAATTAAAGGAAACAGCAGTTGTGCTATCATTCTTGCTGCATCAGTTCCAGTCACACGCTGTGCCGTGTTAAATTCAGACTTTGGAACACTCCCTCTGTTGACATTCATCATTCATTACTGTTATTGTCAGTCTTAAGCTACAGATGTTTTTGTGTGGGAAACTTAAGAACAGCATACTCCATGAATGTAAATATACTATAGTATGTTTACTTCTGCATTGCATTGTAATGTTGCATTCAACCGTGTGTGGTTAAAAATAAAATTCCAAGTTAAAACTCAGTCATTCAAAACTTACTTGGCCTCGAATTGTATTAAGACCACTGAGCCACTGGAACACAATCTAGTTTCACAGCCATTTTCCTCCCTGAGTAAGCAAGAACAAACAGCATTTTTCCTACACTGGCTTGAGGTAAAAAGCAATGAAATTTGATTGGTTGTGTTAAACAGCAATTATGGTGGCTCTGTCAGTCATTTTGAGTAATGCTTAAAATATGTGATGACTGTACAGAGCTTAAAGAACCAACTAAGCAGACTAACCCAACAAGGAATGGAAGCTGATATTCATAAGCATTAGCTCTCACACACAAAGTACACAACATGCTAAACGTTTTTTTTGCATTTTGGCGAGGTGGACACATTAGAGAGAAGACGTCAAAAAAAATCTGTAATCCTCTCATCTTTATTCTGCATGGGTTTTCTTTTCTGACGTTGTGTGAAACTGTTGATGGGACTGAGATCCTGTTTAAGATTTCATAAACCAGTGATGTGAAGCTTCCACTGTTTTTTGTACACACTGTCCTTAAGTAACTGGACACTGAAGTTTCTGAACCCTCAAGAATTTTCTATATTTCTGCATAAATATGACCTAAAATATCATCAGAATTTTAAGTCCTAAAAGCAGACAAAAAGACCCCAGTTGAGAAAAGATATACACTATTTTCCTTTTATTTGTAAATATTTTTATTCTTATTATTTATTTATTGGGTTAAATTATCAAGTATGAACCTTGTTCTATCTTTAAAACATAGTGGTAGTAGTATGGTTTTGTCACAATGGAGGTAAGGCAGGAAACCAGTGCGGTTAACAAAGCAAAGGTTCCAGCAAACACAAAACCGGCACTCCGACGCTCGGTAGGAGAAAGCCACGCGAGGAGCTCGGTGGCAACTGCCTTCGTTGGAGCTAGGCTTAGCTCAGTCCGTTAAATGTTCGATACCATATCCTTGTCTCTAGCACTTAACTAAGCACTTGTTAACAGCAACAACCTGTCGCT
Source organism: Arnoldichthys spilopterus (assembly GCA_037974385.1). Lineage (NCBI taxonomy): Eukaryota > Metazoa > Chordata > Actinopteri > Characiformes > Lepidarchidae > Arnoldichthys > Arnoldichthys spilopterus. The sequence goes on from JBBPDA010041006.1 coordinate 9,399, forward strand.
GCGTGTTAAATACTGTCCCTCTAATCTGCGTGCTTGTTCAGCAACACCTACTTGGTACTGCATGTGCGATACTGAACCTGCTATCGTCGCCTGTTGATGGCACACAACGAGTATCCTCACTGTTCTCCCCGTGTCCCAGCCCTGCCTATATTGGCAGGTGATGAGGGGTCTAACCAGCAGCACCTGGATTAGGTTGGCTCAGTTAGTACTTGGGAGATGGGGACTGGCGCCGACCGCTTGGTGGCGGTAGTCCCCCTTCCACTGTAGGGGGTCCTACCTGTTCCCTTACAGGTTTGGACCAGTTGTGCTGTATCTGGGTCAGGGAAGCTTACCATCATTGTTGGAACAATGAATTTTGAATTACAACAGCAAATTCTAAAGGTAATTGTCAGGACTGTGAACTGACTCTCAAGAGAAAGTTAATCATGCAACAAGATAATGTCTCTAAACACTAGTCACTCAACCAATGAATGGTTAAAGAACAATAAAGTCAATGTTTTGGAATGGTCAAGTCAAAGTCTTAATCCGAAAGAAATGTGGAGAAAGGAGCTAAAGTTTACTGTTAATAGTGATGAAACCCACCAACATCCAAAGGGTCAAATTGTTCTGTATGGAGTAATGAGCTAAAATTCTCCAAGCTGATTTTAAGGACTAGTCAATTATTACCACAAGCATTTAGTTACAGTTATTGCTGCACAAGAGGTTCACACCAGAAACTGAAAGCAAAGGTTCACTTTCTTTTCTGATGATGTTTAGGTCATATTTATGCAGAAATATAGACAGTTCTAAAGAGTTCACAAACATCTGTATACATCTTTAAATTAAAGGTTACAGTTTACACTTTAACCTTTAAGAGTAACTAATATCATTCTGCTGTACTCATTTACAGTTATACACAGCAATTAATTTGGGACCTCCCAGACTGGTACTACCACTTATTTGATTAGATTCTGCAACTCATTTGACACTTTCAAAATCTGTAAATAAATTTTGTTCAATATTTAATGTTCTCTGTTCTGTGATTTTTTTTTATTTTAAATTACTAATAAATGTGTCTATTTTGAATGTTTTTTAATTTGATTAAAAAAAGAACAACAAACTCATAAATTATTAAAAAGCATCACATTTGTTGATCCTGTTCAAGCCAGAAGATCAGTCAGAACCTTTTTGCACTGTGATAGTACTAAAAAGGATGGAAGGAGAGAGAAAAACTTTGCAGTTGTCCTGTATTGTAGCAATCCACACGCAGAAAAAAATGAATGGCAATACTATTATTGTGGGAGCCCAAATATAACTTTTTATCACTTGAAATTATAATTATTTCCTCCAAATACAAATACAGTAAGAATTATATCTCCTTTGTCAAGAACGTGGGTTGGGGGATTTATTAAATAAAACGATAAACGCTACGAAAACGTGAACTAACAAAATAAAACATGGAAAACCATAAACAAGAGCTAGAACATGACATGGGGTGACCTACATACAAAGACTGACAACGTGAGCACAAACACAAGAGTTTAAATAATAACATGAAATACACGACACCTGGGGACAGGGAATGAGGACCAGGTGTGAGGCGGGCCGAGGGTGTGGCAAACATGAATGGGAGGACAATGACACGTGGCTAAAACCAAAACAAAACATGGACACGTGGAAACACAAGGGGCATGATCGTTAGATCCTTAGATTACTACTATTCATTTTCTCAGCAAATGTCAGATACTTTATGGAGTGAACATATTTGTATTCAGTTTTATTATACAATATGTTTCTGAGAAATAAATTGCCTAAAAAAATAAAAAGACAACAAAAGAGGTTTTATTTTGCATAGTTTGCTCAGTTTTCCTGAGGCACAGTGTGAGGCATTTCTGGTCACCCTTTCTGATTCTTCTTTATAGACTCTTTTGTGTAAGCACAGTAAGTCCATGGTTTATTGAGATAGAGGCTTTTAACTAATCGACCACATTAGAGATTTGAGAGGTCAGGTAATGGTGACATTAATCAAAACTGAAACCACTGAATCTTATAACAACACTGGCACAGTTCTAGAACATCGTCCAAACCAAACTTTTACACTGATCGTGCAGTCAAAAGTCCACTCTGCGATAAAATAATATGTCTGATTGGTTGCGATAAAGCGGTAAGTCAGCAAAGTCAGGCAACATGACACTGGAATGTGTTCTGTCCATAGAAGACAGCCTCTAAGGATTTACACAAGATGTTAAGATGTTGTAGGACTTGATTGCTTTCCACAGCAAGAGCGCTTAAGTTGATGTGTGCCTACTACACAGTGTCATAGGGCATTAGCAGTGTTTTTCTGAGAGAGATTATACACTGTGTGTAAACAAATTTCACACTTATGACAACAATGGTTGCCCTTTAAAGTAACTGAATTCACAAATTTAAAGGAGTCTTTGGACATACAGAACACAATGACAAGCAAATGCATCCTAAGATTCATCCTGAAATATTCCTTTAACTTTAAAAGACAAAAAATGCTTCCATGGCACAGGCTAGTAAACCAGGAATTGATTGCTCATGCAAGATTGAGGGAAAAAAACTGTATGAACTAATGTTAGCAGCTACTAACTTTAAATATACAGGCCACACTTTTTTATAACATTTGTATCTTATATTATACCTTATATTAATTAGCTGAAAACTTCTTATGTGAAAAGAGCATTTCAAATGTTTGTATCAGTGTGGACAAAGCTCTAGAGGGCACATATAAAAACAACAGCATAAGGTTTTAGTTGCAAACTCTCAGAAACTGGACTGCTTCAGGCAAACAACTGTTAATGACCTTAAACCTTCTTTGCGGTGGCAGTTTGATGGAAATGTAATTGCCAAAATGGGTGGGGACAGATCCTTCCGGCTCAGCTAGATGGTCTCTGACTGACTCTCTCATTGCAGGTTGATGCATCTTGGTCAATGACAAATATACAGGTTGTTTCAGTAGCTATGTGATTCTCATTGAGTTCACCTTGGAGAACAGGAGTAACAAAAAAATTTATATCTTGTTATGGCAGGACAGTTTTTGGACAGTTTTTTTTTTTTACATCAGTAAGCATTCTGCTTCTGTTTTCACACAAGTTACAAGTGGACCCTGACCTCTACTCAAATGACCCACTATAGTGTTTTATAGGCCACTAATGACACCAGCATGAGTCCAGTGTGCTGAAATGAGGTAAGCTATGTGTAAAGTGAGACTCTCTCTCTCTCCCTCTCTCTCTCTCTCTCTCTCTCTCTCGCTCTCTGTCTGTCTGTTTCTAGGCCAGGCATATTAACCGCCCTTGTTAGGCTCACACTGACAGTTTTACTTCCACGAAAAAAAAATGACACTGTTTGCTACAACAGTGTGAAAGAAATGAAATAGAAGGAAATGCTCCACACAATCCAAAACTGCAATGAGAAGATATTTCAGTTTCTCTGTTATTTACTTGCCACTGATTGCTTTTGTGGCCTTTTTAAGCACCCCAGACTCCCACCACAGCGTTTGGATCCACCACAGTTCTGGATTTATGGTGGAGTTAGTGATGTTATATCTGGCTGTTAAATTAAGAGAGTAAAGTATGGGAGAATAAAAGAAGCATTCAAACAAGTGTTAAAATAGAAAAGCCCTCAAAAAATCTGTGTGTTCACTAATAAAAATAAATAACTAATTGATAAAAAAAAATTTTTTCAAATCCTGATCCTGTTTATAATGGATTGAAGTGGAAAAAACCCATTTTGTGCACAGTACAATTACAAGTACAGCACAACTCTTTGTCTTTGGAAATCAAAACATAATTTTGTTTCCTTTTCCAATTCCACGGTCAGCCCATTGATCATATGATTCTTCATTTGCTGATGGTCACTGTAGTGGTCCCTGATGTAGTATATGGAAGCTAGTGGCATTCAGCCAAAGAGCTAATACTAATAAAGCACTTTACATTCTTTAACTAATCTACCCCTGTTCTATAATACTATCGGAAAACTCCGTCCTGATCAGTAGCGTCAACAATAGAACTGACTCTGCTAGTCAGGCATGAGCTTTCCAATAGTATTATAGAACAAAAATCACTTTCAGACTGTACTTCATTAGGCATGCAAATAGTTGAAATGAAGTGAAGTGAAAGTGACTTTTTGTCACTGTGAACGCACTTAAGCACCAAAACGAAATGTGACCTCTGTATATAACCTCACAGATATAAAGTTTTTATACAAAGTATATAAAATCACACGTGAACACGTGGAGCAGTGGGCACTAGGCCACCACTGCCCAAATGACTCTAACACTCCAGTGCTTTCAGGGGGATTCAAATCCATATGGCAAGTAAACCTGTTAGAGTAACACCCAGGCATGGAGTAACACTGCTCTGACGTCAAAAAAAGTGTTATTTTATTTAAATATTTGCCCACATTTCTTAATGCTCTTAAATAAGCAAACACACTGACTCAAATTTGAGGCATGTCTGCTTAACATGCAGTTGTAGTGGTTACACACTAGAACCACAACAAACGCCTTTTTAAAACATTTGCACAGCATCACATGGCATTTTTCCAGAGAGCTTCCAAGCAAAGCCAGCTGAAGAGACATGTCAACACCTCGTTCCTATTCTTGTTTTTTTCACATTGTCCTCACTCTCGACCTATCTTTCCATCCGTTATAAGAAAGAGACAAACATCAGAACATGCATTCATACACGCACAGACGTAGATGCAGTTTGGATAGCAGATGTGAACAACAGGGTGTCTTCATGCTCTGTGGGTCTAGGAGAAGGGACGCTGGTAGCTTTGGGCAATCCTCACAAAATCACATGGAGTGCTTTAAAAAGAGTATTTTAACTCAAAGCCCACTTTGTCGTCCTCAATGCTGTCTCTTTAAGGACAGACTGGAGAAGGAGGTCTGTTGAGACGTTATAATATCAGGTTTAAATAAGATGCTTTTAAAAAACATCAGTAGATATGAAGTGAAAGTGACTATTTGTCATTGTGAACACACTCAAGCACCACAACGAAATGTGACCTCTGCATTTAACC
>JBBPDA010041027.1:0-14423 GCA_037974385.1 Arnoldichthys spilopterus
CAGCGGGCAGCTACCAACAGCGCCCGAGGAGCAGTGTAGTGGGACGGTACCTTACTCAAGGGAACCTCAGTAGTGCCCGGGCCGGGATTCGAACCTGCGACCTTCAGGTTGCAAAGGCAGCGTCCTCACCACTAGGCCTCCACTGCCTTAGAGCTTAAAAACTGAATATGATCTTAATTTGATCATTTTTCCTCTGATTAAAGTCCATATTATCATAGATGAAATGTGTAGTTTGCGAGGACTAAAAGCAGAACATGCACATTTAGAGCCAAGGCACCTCGTCGTCTTCTGGCGTGTGGCTACTGTCACCTCCCTGGAACACTGAGGTTCATTTAGAGCTACAAGATAAATATTTACTGTGACTACATCCCTCGAAAAGGCTGTTGTGAACAAAACACATCGACGACCCCTCTCTCTCTTAAGCCTTGCCCAAAGACTACTTAGGGCTGTGAATAATTGACCACTTTTCGTTCATTGTCCTGGGATACTCAGCGGTCAGGTCACTTCAAAGGACCGTCCTTCCATGTGGAGAGCTCATTAAAGGGGCAGTTCAGTCCAGAAAGCATATGTGGCTCACAGTGAACGGATAGCGTTCTTTTCAAGTTGACTTTTGGCCCAAAGAGCAATAAAACCCTTCAGCTGTGTCCCAAACCGCACACTTCTGTACTTTACTATTTGTACAAACTATTTAGTGCGGTAAAGCAGTTTGGGACGCAGCCGTCGTCTCCTCCTCCTCCCTGTGTGCTCCCGAGTCTAGAAAGCTTGTGTGGCTCACAATGAATGAATAGCGATATTTGCAGGTTGACTTTTGGCCCAAAGAGCAAAAAAAAAACAAAAAAAAAACATTTTGGCTGTGTCCCAAATTGCGCACTTCTATACATCTGTTTCTGAACACATTTTTAATGGCTTTGCACTATTTGTACAAACTATTTAGTGTGGTAATGCAGTTTGGGACGCAGCCATCATCTCCTCCTCTCCCAGTCTGCTCCTGATGCACATTTTTTATTTCTCCTTTAACACTTCTTCTTCTTCTTCTGTTGGATAACGCGTGACGATCTTTCGCATTTGGTCTGAAAGTCGGTACCATCCAAAAAACGAATGCTCCAAATTAACCGAACCATTGCTCAGTTCAGCGCCCTAAAACTTAATCCTGACAGTCATCATATGCTAAACTTTATCTGTTAAGGAGACTACAAAATGAATTTTATTCACAAATTCAAAATGCAAATGCAAACACATGGGATCTCCAAGAAAACAAATAGATTTTTTGTGCAATTTTTAATTGATAATGGAATTTTAAATTAATGCATTTTTTAGGTGCAAATAATGTGTAAATAGTGCAAACATAAACATTTGAGATGGTGAGATGCCTGCATTGCAGTGGGGGTGTACATATCATCAGTATCACAATATGACAAATTCTTATCATGAGGAGGAACCGTACCGATATATCATGGACGATAATATGGCAACAAAACTCTGGAAATAACTAAAGTGATAACTGTTGATATCTATGTGGTTTTGCCTTGTAATTAAATGTAATGACATAATTTGTTACATAAAGCCATTAGGCAGCACGTGAACGGTCAGTTCTTGAAGTTGATGTGTTGGAAGCAGAAAAATGGGCGAGCGTAAGGATCTGAGGGCCAAACTGTGATGGCTACCAAAAGTGATCCAAAGAAGGAGAACCGGTGAACCAGCCACAGGGTCAAGGGCACCCAAGGCTCACTGGTGCATGTCCGGTCTGATCTCACAGTGTGTTATTGTTAATGCTGACTCTGACAGAAAGAGGGTCAGAGCACACAGTGCACCACAGTCAGGGCAAACGGGAAAGATGGGTCATTGCGACATGTGAAAGTAAAAATATTTCCTCAGAGTGTGGCTTGATCCTGAATCACTCGCTGAATCACTCACTGCCACTCACGAGCTGTGATTAATGTGATCTCTACAGCTCCCTTTTTGATCAGGACACTGTGTGCCCATTCCTCCCCTGTTCTGCTGAATCTGCATTATGATTTGACCACTTTCAGTCATGCACATCTTTTGTAAGAGCTAGGTCAACATAAAACACTCATAAAACAGCCTGACCAACTTTATTGACAGCCAGTATGCGGTTGTGAAAGTTTATGTGGACAGCTAGGCAGGTTGGCATACAGCAAGGTGTATTATCATGTTTGCACATGCTCAGCTGGTTTCTGATGTCAGTAGAGCTCGGGGATTGTGTCCAAGCACCTCCTATATGTGTAGACATAGAGCATGGATTTGTTTTAGGACGTTTTGTGGCTTATTTATAGCTATGAACCAGTTCATATATTAGGTGGGATATATTAGCGAGTGAGCAGTCAGTTCTTGAAGTTAATGTGCTGAAAGGGGGGAAAATATTTTATTTCCTTTTAGAGCATCCAAGGTCCAAAAAAAGTTCAATAAAAGCAATAGCAAAATATAAAAATGTATTATTATAATAATAATTAAAAATATTAAGGTAGAAAAAATTTTATTAGTTTGTTTTGGATGCTGGAAATGAGAGCATTAGAGCGTTAAAGCTAACTTCACACGAGAAACTTTAGGTCAACAAACAAATATGGTTGGTTTATCTCAAAGTAGAATTAGCAACAGGAGGTAACAGCACAAAAACACACAAAAAATTAAGCAAAGGAAAATAATCTAATTGATCAGCTTATATAAGCATGGTAGTGTACATTTAGCTAAAATACGTTATTAGTTTCTTATAAATTAGTATTCATATGGAAGATGTAGCTATTGGAGCGATATGAGCTATTTTGGGTATATCCTGGTAAAAATATTATTCAGATTTAATTATTTAATCATTTTAATTAGAAATGTAAAAAAGTTAGATCTCCCGGGAAGTGCAGCTGTCTAAACATTGGCTCTATCATCAGGGAATCGCAAGTTCGATCCCTGCTAGTACTGCAGCCATCCGGCTGCATGGATTAGCCCCCACACAGTCACCCGCAATGCTAGCCGGCATAGACATCTGCAAACCAGACTTGTGATGTTTCTTGTCTTTTCCTCATCTCTTCTTCTTCTCAGAGAGCTGCTGGAGACCACCTGCCGGCTAGCCAACACCTTAAAGAGTCACGGCGTGCGGAAGGGCGACCGTGTTGCCATCTACATGCCCGTGTCACCCATAGCAGTTGCAGCCATGTTGGCATGTGCACGCATCGGGGCTGTGCACACGGTGGTCTTCGCTGGCTTCAGCGCTGAGGCTCTGTCTGGAAGAATTCAGGACGGTGAGTGGACTCTCTAAGGGACGCGTGGGCGTCAGCCTAGCATTGGCAAAACACACACACTGCAGACCACGTGGGTGGAATTGTTGGGCCTGTACTGCTGGCCAAGGGCTAAATGCTGCTGGTCCTTGGAGGCGCAATTAACATGAACAGGAGGTCCTCAGTTAATGGAACTCGTTTTGGCTGAAAGGCGGTGTCCCCTTTGGGCTAAGGACGTCTTTATATTAGGGTGGAATCCTCTACAACACAACGGGCTGGAGGCGTAAACAAACCAACAGTCATTTGCATAAAAAAGCTGTAAAAAAAAGTCTTAATAGCATACAGTTGTCTGCTAACAAACACTCTGGTCAAAAATCAACAAACATGTTGATTTTCTAATATAGGCATTTTCCTGCAGATTTCTGTGCGTAATTTATATTTAGTTGAATTCAACACATTGGAAAAATTTAAATATTAAACATGCCAAACATTTTGCACAGGTTTTATTTTTGTCAAATATATGTATATCTCATGTTTTATTAATTAAAATATTAGCAGTATTTTTCGGCACAGTATTATATTGTTACACTGGCACAAAATATTGATCATTATTTTTTAATGTAATTTAATTATAATATAATATAATAATAAAAAAATAAGATGGCTGCAGAGACATTTTATATTAAATAGTATTTATATTTATTATTATTATATATGTAAAATAAATATTCATTTAAAGAGTATTTAATTTATTGAGTTCAAATTATTATATGAATTATAAGTATTTATGTTACTTTCTCCTAAAAAACCAGTCGGCCTTTGTAAATTGACTGTGCGCCCGAACGTTTGCAAACACCTGGGTGTGTTGATATGTGCCGACATGTTTAACACACAGTCATTTATGACAGTTCTGAAGTGCTCGCGGGGCTGAACACCACTTTCGGAGATAAGCATTATTTTGTTTTGTTCTGTGCTCTCGTTGTCCGTTTAGGGCTGACTCAGATAACTGCTCAGGGTGTTTTCAGTTGATAAAAGGCAACTGTCTTTACACTTTTTTGCCTCTTGCTTACAATTCTTACATTCCACCAGATAAGAGTCCCATGCAATAGCTGCAGGCTTTGGATTTCACCAGCTGTCACATGCTTCTTTACCGAAGGCCTGAATCTTGCCCATAACTAGAAACTGTGAATCTTTAACTAGAAACTCAAGTATCTGAGAGTCGCTTGATCAGCATGGAGAGATACACTGGTTCTGTATGCTATGCATGGAGGAATACAGCGACAAGCAGAAACTTGGTACAATAGTTGATTTTTATTGATTGTTCTCTATAGAGAACACTGATTACTCATTTTAATGCACAATTATAAATAAAATAAAAGAAATAAATTATTAGATCTAAAATTTGACATGTGCAAAAATTATGTCAACTTTTATTTTTTACAGAAATAAAAACTGCATTCATTTTCCAGAAAGAGGACATATTTGATAGTTGGCAAAAAAACTCACCTTGACAGTTCATATTAAAAATTCAAGAATATAAATAGAATGTTATGACACAAAAACCAGGGAAATGTGAACTAAACAATTTATAGCAAAAGTAATATTTAATTAGAAATTATGAGTAAATATAGTTGTATATGTTAGCAAAGTGGGGTAGCACGGTGGTGCAGTGGTTAGCACCGCGAGAAGGTCCTGGGTTCGATCCCCGGGTCGGCCACGGGGGCCTTTTTGTGTGGAGTTTGCGAGCTCTCCCTATGTTGGGGTGTGTTTCCTCCGGGTTCTCCGGTTTCCTCCCACAGGCCAAAAGCTGCACTAGGTTGATTGGATGCTCTAAATTGCCCGTAGGTGTGAGTGTGTGTGTGATTGCTTGTCTTTCTATGTGTCGCCCTGCGATGGGTTGAGCCTCCTGTCCTGGGTGAACCCTGCTTTAGGCCCACAGTCAACTTGGGATTGGCTCCAGCTTCCCCACGACCCAGAAATGGAAGAAGCAGTTTAGAAAATGGATGGAAGGATGTTAGCAAAGTTATGCCAAATGTAGTTTAGAATTTTGAAATAATGCGTAAAGCAAAAGCAATGAGGGAACAATGTAAAAATGTTAATGTGTAAATTAAAATTTTTTGCTAAAAAGACATTAAAATTAGCACTGAAGCACTAACATTTACATCTGTATGTATTTTAGTCAGGGTTTAAATTTTACTGTGTGTGTGTGTGTGTGTGTGTGTAGCCCGGTATATAGGGACTTAATGACCCAGGATCACATGAGGGATGGGTCAATGATAGCACGGTCATACAGCTGGAACACAGCTTGGTTCCAATTTTCCTTGGGGCAACAGCGGGTGTGACGGGAGGTATGTGTGGGTGTGGGGAGTCGCTTACTCAAATTCATGGGCACATGCCACAGTTTTGCTTCACATTTACTGATGCATGGGGGAAACCTGCCTGGTTCATCCCACCTCTAATCCCCTACTGCAGAGGATAATGGAGAACATGTGAGAAGTGTGACGTTGTCGGGCCTTTGTTATGCTCTCATGCAGATTGTGTTTGAACGTACAAGTGTAGAAAGATCTTCTTTCGGCTGCTGAGGTTAAAGATCCCATGTTTGCAGCTGTAGTATATCAGCCTTTGCCTTGTAATAAGAAGGCAATGCTGCTGCTTTGCTCCCTGTGTAGGTCACATCAGTAGTGACCTTTTTTTGACCCCTCCAGCTGATAGCAGGCAGGTGCTTGGTTTTACTGGCATTTTGGCCTTTTACTGTCAGTGTTTGGCATGATGCAAAAGATAAGCAGCAGTGGGAAAGATCAAACGGGTGTCGGAGTGGAAAAACCTGCTGACTCAAGGACAGCCGGAGTACGTTAGAGGCCTCCTGAGTAATCTTTCACTCGCGTGTCACATGCTGTCAGTGTTCGAGTTACAACATCAGAACAGGAAGTTACCTACAGTGCTAGGCACTTTATGACTTTAGGACATGAAGAAACCTCCTCACTCCATTTGGGCAACTTCAGGGAGGCAGCGGCTTTCACCACAAGCTGGAAAAACCTCCGTGACTCCACCAACCCATGGACCTGAAAGTCCAAAGTCTCACAGGAGCGATTTGAGTGACCTGCATGACTAAACACACACCCATATCTGTCCCTATGCACCGCTATTCGCTCTCTTTCATGCTTTCTCTCGGACTCTGTTATGGGTATGCACCGTAGGTGGAGGTCCCTGTGGTTGCTCCCACTGAGTGGCAGCTTTAGTGTTCAGCTCGAATGCCCCAGAGAGAGACAACTGGGGTTGTGCGATTGACCGTACAGACTGAGCAATCAGCCAAAAAAGAGAAGCTAACCGATCGCTGCAGTTCACAGAAACACCTGCTTTTCGTAGGCTGAAGGGGTAGGTTGAGTATTTCCTCACCCGACATCCAAATCAAGTGAAAGGGACTATTTGTCATTCTGAACACACCTCATCAGACAAAGTGCACCACAACGAGATGTGACCTCCGTATTTACCCCATCCACATGTGAAGCAGCAGGCAGCTATCAGCAGCACCCAGGGAGCAGTGTAGCAGGACAGTACCTTTAAGGGTACATCAGTGGCAACTGAACCCCTGATGGCAAGTCACGGCATGGCACATGGCAAGTCCCTAACCACTAGGCTACCACTGCCTATATAAGCCCAAATCAGCTTCATATAGGCCGATTCCTGCCCCCATGTCATTGTCCATGGCCCTTTGGTAAGTAGTAAGGATCACAGTCAAGCACAACTGCCTTTAATTTAAGCAGGCGATTGTTTTCCTCCAGGTTTCTGTTTCTCCTACTAAAGCAGCCACGTTGCAGCATGTTTTGCCACTCAGTCCATCTTGGGCAACATATATGCATACCCTCTACTGAATAGTTGTGAACGGTCCCTTGTGTTCTTGTCATGTTTAGCCATGTGCGTCACGTGTTCCCCCTGTCGTCGTGTTCTGTCATGTGCTCCTGTCGTTTCCAAGCCCCGCCTTGATTTGTGTTTCGATAAAAGCCTCGTGTGTCAACCCTCCTGGGTCGATCGACTGTTGTACGTGTTGTCATACGTACCACGCGTTTGCTGTGTTTGTCCTGCCGTCCATGTATCCAAAGCCTCGTTAGTCTAATCCTCGTCCTCGTGTTCAAGAAACGTCAAAAACTCCATGTCCCGTCTGCAATTGCTGCCTGCCCCCCCCCCCCCAGGTGTAGTCGATCAGCCAAGACATGTTTGGAGTCCCTGTTTTGCTTCTTTCGTTTAAACCTGGAGCTGTGAAGCTCGTGCTGCCGTCCAGCACTAGAAGTCAGTGGTCGACCAAATCATTTTGCTAAATAAACTTTGTCTTATTCCTTCTCTCTCTCTCTCCCCCCCCCCCACACACACACACACAGCTCAGTGCAAGGTCGTGATCACGTGTAACCAAGGTGTGCGAGGTGGTCGTGTCGTCAACCTGAAAACCACGGTGGACGCCGCCGTCAAGAGCTGTCCATCAGTGCAGCATGTGCTGGTGGCCCAAAGGACCGACCACAGCGTGCCCATGGGCAAACTGGACACACCCTTGGAGGAGGTGAGGAGGATCGTTCAGGGGGCAATGCTGTATTGAACTGCAAAGAATCCGCTTGATTCTCTCCATCTCTTTCCCTCCCTTTTCTCTCACCCCCCCACCTTGTCTCTTTCTCCGTCCTAGGCCATGGCCAAGGAGTCTTCTGAGTGTGCTCCAGAGCCCATGAGCAGTGAGGACATGCTCTTCATGCTCTATACTTCAGGCAGCACGGGAAAGCCTAAAGGCATCGTCCACACCCAGGCTGGCTACCTCCTCTACGCCTCGCTCACACACCAGGTAACGCACCTAAAACATGAAAACACAGGACCACAATAAACCATAAGAACATGAAGTAGCAGCATAAAGCAGCCAGTTTGAACACCCAAACCAAGCCATTACACTATATTCTTGCGGACCCCCAGCCAGACCACACGTTGGGCTGTTTTGAGTGTTTATTTACTGAATACAACATGCTAAAATAAAAATATGCGTGGAATCCTAGTCCATGCCCACTAAATCCCTATAGCCGGGTTTTCATGCAGATCCAGTGAGATAAATGCATTAAAGCAAATGGAAAGAAGTGTTTTCTTCCTGGAGGCATTGATTTGGCAGAGCGATGAGGAGATGCATGACCTTTAGAGCTCTAATGGTCCAGTACCGGCGGGGAAAAAAGTGAACTGAACATCTCTTTCTCTCTCCCACGTTTACGGCTGACTGTAACCCCACCACTTATTTCTGAGGGCCATTTCGTTCCAACCACTTCTTTTCAAGGGTTGGAAGGCTTTTGTCCCTTCCCCATTTTTTTTCAAATATGTCTGCCACCCCATCGAGCCCCCCATTTGATAAATATGCTCGCTAACACCCCCCCCCCCTCCCCCCATTAACAAACACACTTGGCGTAGTTGAAGCGAAGTGAAAGTGGCTATTTGTCACCGTGAACACACTCAAGCACCACAGGGAAATGTGACCGCTGCATTAAGCCCGTCACACACGCACACGTGGTACAGTAAGCAGCTACCCACAGCACCCGCGGAGCAGCGCAGCAGAACGGGACCTTGCTCATGGGTGCCTCAGTGGTGCCTGCGCCGAGACTTGAACCTGCGACCTTCAGGTCCCATGGGCAATGTCCTAACCACTAGGCCTCCACTGCCACTGCTCCCAACACTCTTTAAAACTGATGAATGTGGTGGTCCGCTGATTGGATCACCCTTTGCCTTATTGGAACTATTGGTCCCCATTGTATTGCTGATTCAGTTACACTTTACTCAATCGTCTTACGCAGACGAGCTTCACTGAAAAAAAACATCACGTTAGACCTTGTCCCTGATTATCTATCGCGCGTGACGAGTGTGGTCACGAACGTCCTTAAATGGGTCTGAAAACTGTTGATAATGGGACCCCCGTCTCCCATCTCTGCCTGGAGCTTTCTCCTGAGCCTCGCTCTCTCTTGCTCGCTTAATTTCCAGTAAATCTCAGCTCTGGTGTTTGTCCATGATTGACAGCTCATCTCCTAAGCCAAACTGACACCAGTGAGTTTACGTAACCACAACAATGGTGTGAGCCTGGCGTGTGATGACTTTTGTGTAAGCTTCTTTTACCTGTGAGCTGCCTTAAGCGAAGTGAACGCTGTGTAAACAGTAAAGAGTGTGTGAGTGTGTGTGAGTAGTGTTTGCCTTCCAGCCATGTGTACAGTCCCAACAGATCTCCGTTCTGTAGAAGTTCACTGTTTGTTTTGTCCACAAGCAAACAACGTAATCTCTACTGGCCTCTATCAGACGAGCGTTTCACGAGGCTGGGAAAGATACCACATACTTTAGTGTTCATAGTTCTCATGTGCACTTCGAGCTGGAAGCTGGCTCTGCAGTTCACCTCCTCATGAGGAAACCCTGCCCCCACCGTTCACCCTCCCCCATTTGGCGACTCACCGTTTTGGACACTGTGTAAACCTACATTAATCTTGCGTTGTGCGCTTGTGCTTGCAGTATGTGTTTGACTACGCTCCGGGTGACGTTTTTGGCTGTGTGGCGGACATCGGCTGGATCACAGGCCACAGTTACGTGGTATACGGGCCTCTGTCCAACGGGGCCACCACCGTCCTGTTCGAGAGCACGCCTGTGTATCCTGACCCAGGTACGATGTCATTTCACAAAGCAGAACTGTTGAAACCGATCAGATCCTTCACTGCCTCACGTTGCCCACTTTCAGCTCAAAAAAGCACAGTTCTCTGGATAAATGAGAAATCTGAGGATTTTGAGGATATTTGAGGTAAAAAAAAATCTAATTTACACAGATTTTCATTTATCCCTGGTGTTTTAGAGCAGGTAAGACATGACTGACGTCCAAATTTGGCTTATTTTATTTTAGAACGGAGGTTAACCAACGTTAGCTACTTAAGAAGTCAATAGTCACCCAAATAGCCCAACACATTTCCATAAATATACATCACCAAAACCTGTCTCCGTCCCTCTCAAACTGCACCCAGGTCTTTATTAGGGCCCTACAGATTTGTGGATGTGGTTTAGGACTGTCCTCTAATTTGCCAATGCTTTGTAAAGGCCTGTAGCGCTGGAGTTTAGGTCATGTTTATAGATCACAGTAAGTCGTACTATGTCTTAAATCGCACCCACAAGTCTGCTGCGCCTTTAGGAGGAGCTAGGTGGGGTTTGAGCAGGTCCAGAGAAGTTTTGGAAATATTTTTATGGAAATTCGGCCTGTTTGGGTGACTATTGAGCTCCAAAAAACGTGTGTATTTTCGCTTCGTGCACAAGGAAAAAAACCGATCTGGTGAATGTGCCATTGCAATAGCAATGCGCCACTGATGTGCTCCTGGTGGTGGGCCATTCTGATTGGTTTATTGCACGTCTAAATAATTAGTAGAGTTACAACAACATTTCTGAGCCCTGCACTGGCACCAAGTCAGATTTTTCCACCATCAAAATTGATTTGGACACGCCCACATATGTTAGTTGCGCTTTACACTTTGTGTTGGACCATCACATCCACGGTGTTGACCTCGTAGCTTCAGTTCTAAATTAAAAAAGCAACAACTTGATGCCAGGAGAATCTTGGCTGATTGACTACAGACAGGCTGAGTAGAAAAATGTGTGAACTGTCTTTTGAGCTTTAACCACAGAAACTACAGGAAGCTTGAGTAATCAGAACATTCTGTGAAAGCCTGAACTGATGAAATCTTTGCTTGTGTAATCTGGTGTTTTGTGCTGTTTTGTTGTCACCCCTACTGTTTATTGTCTTCTTCCTTATCTTCATGGAGAGATAGTGATGCATTTTAGTAGCTGTTAGGGGTCTTAGCACCCAGTTCCCTCCTTATCCACCATCATCTCCCACCCTAAGGGCTTTTACGAGCTCAGTGAGTTGTGGCGCCCCAGTGGTGGCCTTGCATATATGTTTTAATATGTGTGGTAAAACCAAAATTTAGTTAAGGGTGGTGGTGGGGTGACGAGAGTGATGGGATGAAATGCATTTTTTTAGTCTAAATGTTAAGGGGGGGGGGCAGTAAAACAAAACAGCAGCACCAGCCTTGATAAAAAAAGCCACTATGGCTAAAGGGGTATGTGCACCTAAACCCTAACAGGGAGCCCCAGCTACTGGGCCAAACTGGGTACGCTGGTGATAAAATTGACAAAATAGACGTTCAGATGGAATTCCGATTAAAACAATACCCCAAAAGCAGACAGGAGGCTGTATTTACAACACAACATGCACTTGGTCACTGTTGACCATGTCAGTATATGCTGTGAGAAGTGTAATCATCATAATCCATATCATCGTATTACCCAGCCCTAGTGTAGGTTCTGCTGGAGAGCTTGAAGAGCGGGTGCAGGTGTTGCACCAGTGCAGCTGTGGGACTTTAGGGATCCAGTTAGGAATTTAAATGATTCACTATAGGTTCCTGAAGCAGAAAAACGCATTAGTGTGACACATTAACCTGAATATAGAGCGTTATCTCTGTTTATGACCCTTAATGACGTGTGACATCAGACATTCAAAGCGCTGTCAGTGATTTCAACACATGAGTTTTCCACCTTGAGATGCAATGAGTCAGTGTTCTCTGTAGACAGAGCTCCTTACACAACGCACAGAAGGGATAAATCACATGTTTCATCACAATTCAGTTCGATCTGATTATTTTAGCCAGTGATCTGATACATTTTTGAGACTTTTTGAGAAGTTTTACGCGAATCAGTTGATCCGGTTGCTGGGGTCTGAAGTCAGTATGGAATTTGATGAAACTTCACTCAATCTGCTACATTTGTATCAACTCACACATGCAGACAAATTTAAATGTGAATATTTTATTATTAAAGGTCAAATGCAGCAGTGTCACCATAAGCAAGAGCAGCTGATCAGCGCAAAACACTGCTCATGGTAAAATGAAGGGGGACTGAGTTGTGGAGTGAACACATTTTTATCAGTGTGACTGTATCACATCCACACATCAGACCGTCCTCTATTTTGATGCATCGCAGATTGATTGATATTTACACCCTGATAGATTTGTCCTGATCAAATCTCAGGTTCTTTTCGGATTCAAACTTCCCCTGTGTGTTCTGTCTGCCTCTCGGCTCATAAACAGGCCCCTTATCTATGTTTTGGGACACCCTAGGCCTCGTGAAGGCCAGGTTGGCCAGACAGACACACAGAAGAGTTTTAATGTCACAGCAGAAAGTAACGTACAGTTACTCACAAATGTACAGAATATGTCAAAATGTATAAAATACGTCAGTATATGAAAAACACGGCGTGACCACCCAGAAAGTTTAAAATAGAACTTTACCCAAATTCCACAACCCCTAATGCATATAAGCACTTTCAGGGTTGCTTTTCTGTTCACCTCACCCTATTTGTACGGTGTCCAGTTTTTAAAGATATGAGCCTGTTCTGTATTTGCAGTGTTGGCTAGAATTTGTGCTTATAGTTTCTGCCCTACTGGTCTTGTGGAGTGTTCCAGGTATGCAGTAGTTAGTATCTCCCAAAGGTGATCCAAGGGTGCTAGCCCATCTGGTTCAATCTACAGCTACTATAGCACAAAATGTTAACAGGTGAGGTCAGAACACACAGTGCACCACAGTCAGAGCTGTTTCAGCAGCAGGAGGGACCTACGCAATATTAGGCAGGTGGTGTTAATGTTATGGCTGATTGGTGTGAGTGTATATCCAGAGTTACAAAAATTGTGTTCATGCAATATTAATATGCAATTAACTGTGAAGTGTCATGTTTTTCTTTCGTTGTTTTTGTTGTTTTTCTGCCTTTGCTGCCGTTTGGCAGCTGTTAATGTAAATTTCACACTCACACAAGAAAAACGTATTTTGCTAAATTCTGGGCATCACATTAGGAGCTGATACTGGGGTCTGTTTCTTATTTAGATTGCACATTTTAGCTTTACTGGCCAATACGACCCACCCAGATTAGCGCAGTGTGTTGACCGGGACACCAAAGCAAAGTCATACGCACTGTACTGTGGAGTAAACACTGTGAAGGTTATTCATTTCATAACGTGTGTTTAAACAGCACAGTTTCACAGGCGTTTGTCATTGTAAATGCTGATCGGAGTGAAAAGCAGGCTCACACGACACAGGGCAGCACCTGAGATGAGATTTCTGACCCGTTTTTTAGCTCAGTCACACATGCGTGGACTTCTTACCAAGTTCTACAGGTCTTTGGAAGTGACGTATTTGACGATCGGAACACACTGAACCACAATGAGACGTGACCTCTGCATTTAACCCATCACACGGGCACACAGCTATGAAAAGCACCTGGGGAGCAGGTAGTGGGTACCTTGCTCAAGGGTACCCCAATGGCACCCGGGTCGAGACTTGATCCTGCAACCGTTGATCCTGTTCACAAGGGCAAGGTACAAACCACTAGGCCACCTCTGCCCGCTGCCTGCCTGCCTCAGGAAAAAAATACCAAATGCGAACTCATGGTCTCATCAATGAAAAAGTTCTTTGAAGAACAATCTTCTGAAAGTGGTTCTTCTATTGCTTTTTCCATACAAGGCAAATAAACCTCGATCTGCTGTGTAAGTCAGGTTTAGGTGACGTTTGGCATTTCTACCTGTGTGTGTGTAGGTCGGTACTGGGAGACGGTGCAGCGTTTAAGGATTAACCAGTTCTATGGAGCTCCTACAGCGATCAGGCTGCTCCTGAAGTATGAGGAGAGCTGGGTGAAGAGGTACGACAGGTCATCCCTCAAAACACTCGGATCAGGTTGGTGAATTCGGACACTCCGCTTTAAAACTCCAAACTTTAGGGCATCTTGACCGCCTTTAAACTGAGATGATTTCAAAATACACGTCTTTTCTGCGCGTGATCATCAACCAAGGCCAGATTACATTGACGCCAATGACTTATTTGACGCACAAAAATGAACTGAAATGATTCGCACACACATAGTGATGATAAACATGGACGTACCGCATTAGCTCAACTTTGCTTAATATCTTACCAAGGACACTTCCGTCTGAATCCAGACTTTTTGCTACTGAGGTCACAACTGGTTGAAACTGGTTCCACCTAAATCTGAGATTCATTGAGAGACGCAGACTTGCCCTGAGCTCCATGAGTCTGCCTGCTTTCTCTCTCTCTCTCTCTCTCTCTCTCTCTCTCTCTCTCTCTCTCTCTCTCTCTCTCTCTCTCTCTCTCTCT
>JBBPDA010041037.1:0-38703 GCA_037974385.1 Arnoldichthys spilopterus
CGTTGTTTCGTTTCACTGTGTACTGTGTGAACTGTATATGGTTGAAATGACAATAAAAGCCTACTTGACTTGACTTACCACTACTACTACTACTACTACTACTGCTACTACTACTACTAACACTACCACTACTACCACTACAACTACTACTACTAATACTACTACTGATAATCATAATAATGAAAAGTAACACTAGATGAAAAAAACTTTAATACTGTGCCTTAAATACATGAAACATTCTATAACTAAAATGTATTTATTAATCACCTCTGTGATTAGGGTTATTCTCTTGCTATATGTCCAACTTTTTATTGAGATTGTCATGGCCAGATATCCTAACATTTTCCTTTAGCTTTAACTGGTATAACTGTTCCATTGTTTCCACTGTCCCAGCCTGACACTGTCATAACCATGTTTAACAATCGGGATAACATGTATATGATGGAATGTAGTGCTTTTTTTTCCTCCAAATATTGCTCTTCTCATTTATCCCATAAAGTTTGGTATAAACTATGACAATTTTGGTTTCATCTGTCCAACAAAACATTTTTGCAATAACCTTCATTCTTGTTCACACTATATTTAGTAAACTGTACATGGGCAGAAAGGTTTTTTGGAGAGTTCTGGCTTTCTCCTAACCCTTCTATGCAGACCATTATTATTAAGTGTTGTCCTGATGGTGGACTAATGAACATTAACATTAGCTATTGTGAAAGAGGCCTTTAGTTACTTAGAAGTTTTCCTGTGTGTCATTGAAACCCCGCAGACAATTACACACCTATACTTTTGGAGTGAACTTTGTTGGTCAATCACTTCTGGCCCGATTGTCATTCCACTGACTAAAAACACTTAATTTCCCTTTAAATTAACTGCTAGTAATAGAGGTTCACTTACCAGTCACAGTTCATGTGAGGAAATTCACTAACATGTGCCATAGGTATCAGTAGCTACTGGAAACATGTAGCTGCAGCTGTTGCAGCACAAGAGGGTCACATCAGATATTAAAAGTAAAGGTTCACTTACTTTTGCCATTCACATATATGTGATTTTGGACCATTTCCCTCAATAAATACACGACCAAGTATATATTCTTGTATTATAAATGATATTATTTATATTTTTGTTTGTTTTCTCTTTACATACATTTAGGTCTTGTTTGAAAATGGAGAAGTATAGAAAATTCTAAATAGACTAAAGCGGTCAGATATTTCAGATATTGACATGAACGTTGCTGAGGGTGTTAACTGTGCTGTAAAAGTGAGAACAGAGATGATGTGTGTTATATTAGACTGGTGTTAAATATAGAACCCAGGCTGCCGCTGAACAGGCCATGAACACATGGACGGAGGGTGGGGAGGAAATGGACACGCCATCACTCCACAGCGATTTTCACTCGTTTCCATAATTTTCTCTACAAACGGGTCTCTGGCTTTTTGCCAGTAACAGAGCCCAGCTGAACCGACGTTAAACAGGAGTACGACACACACACACACACAGCTCAGTGACGTGTGTGCAGTGCGCAATCGGAAATGACGCATGCGCAGGAGAGAGAGAGAGAGAGAGAGAGAGAGAGAGAGAGAGAGAGAGAGAGAGAGAGAGAGATTTTCCGGTGAGGGAACTGTGTGGGTTAGTGGGCTCATAAGCTTCAAGGCTGAAAGTTAAAATGCCATACGAAAACGTAGTCATTAGTAATGACGTGCATAGCTCGGGCTGGAGATAAAACCAAAGCACATCGCTGATGCGGAAGCGTTTTTAAAAAGGAGCCTGGACTGTTTACATTTGACCTATTGCTTTTGTTTTCGGAATTATGACATAGTAAAAGAGGCAGAAAGCCATGAGGCCTAAAAGGACGTCAGGGAGCCTTACATAGGCCTAAGTCACCCATATGGCCAACCGACTCTTAACACCTCACACATTACACCCGCGAGAAAAGTGTGAATTTGCGTCACGGTCGGTAAGACCCCATTTATGCCCAGAGCCAGTAAACACAGCTGATGCAGTTTTAGAAAAAGGCCCGCTGCACTGATTAGGGTATTTTGCCATTGCCAAGTCTGCTAAACCCTTCCCATAATGACCACTGACGTGAACATTTCCCCCTTCCAAATAGATGAGAGGAGTTAGTGCTGAAGCAATTGGCTTTTTTAGTCCTATCTAAAAGGGTTATACATATACATTTTACATATAGCCTTTAGCCCCACCCATTCGGTCGACAATAGTCCCTTTCATCCATGCTGAAGTTCTAAGGGGTGTTCTAGTCCAGAGGGCTTTTTGAATGACGCACCACCAAAGCCAGCCAGTCAGGAGAGTAGACAATTTACAAGAGATTAACCTCATGACTATTGTATAGGGTTAATCTGTTGTAAATAGCGTATATAACTTATAAGGTTTTTAGCAATTAATCTACAATTTCACAAAGGAAAAGGCCAGAGGTCTCATAGTTTGCATTTGAAGGTTAAATACATAACATCATGACAACTCTTGGCTGCCTAAGCACTAAATGAGTAAAGACAGATGCTAAACCCTATGGACGTGCAGATCACAGTCAAAATTGGAGAAGCTTCATCAAAACAATTATCCATATAGGAGACGGAATTAAAACAGCACTGCAACTACAGTGCAGGGCTGGTAAATGCATTATGATTACAGCTGTATTCTAAAGTTACGGCACTCCGGATCAATTTAAATGTTGTTGGAAAAATGCATGATTGCAGCCTATTTACTGAATTAAATGTTTTTTTAAATAAAGCATAAAATGGGGAATATACAAAGGTGTATAGTTTACTGGAAAAAAGACTGTCTAATTATTTTAAATAGGTTTTATGTAGGCAGTGCAGTGTAAGCCCATTCCACATATCACCAATCCTGACTACAAGCAAGAAAATCGTGTGCACTGATGACTGCATTTGAAACTTTGTGGGTATGATGTAATGTTTAATTCTATATCTATCTTGGTTTATTGACCCCTGAGAAAATGTATATACACCTAACACAATGACATAATTACTGATCTAAAGTCAGTTTTTTCTGTTGACTATGCTACACTGGTATGCGATGTAGAACAGACTCCAGATCAGTGTATGAATAACCGAGAGCACTACCTAGTGCAACACAGGAAGCTGCCTCCTTTTCCTGTTTAGTCTATGACATTATGCAGTTCTCTTCTACTGCTGCATTTTTTCTTACTTTTGGCACCAAGAATAAATACTTAGATCATTTCATTTGCACAAGGCCTACCATAACTGCCATATGAGTTAGCCTTTGGGGGAATACTGTATTCTATTTCTTTCTATACTTTATTGGGTTTTTTTTTAGGAAATAACATTCAGATGACATGGGCCCTAAAGCCTATACAGCCAGCTAATGTTTTACATGTTTAACAGATATTGAATGTGACTATGATCTGTTCTCTTATTGTGCATTTTGCCTGTAATGTGTTATATGTGCACATGTCTGTCTAGACAGGGTGCCTGGAGCGATCTTCTAAAGAACTATGGCATTTATTTAAGTGCTTAAACCCTTTCAATAGCCTACATCACTACTAGAGTAGGTGATTACCATCCTGTTGCTCAAATTTCTTCAAGGCTTTTTCAACAGTTTTCAGTGTGTCCACCCAGTCTCTATTTTTGGTGTATTTCAACTGCCAAAATACCTAAGCGGGATACTGTGTAGGCTTTGGTGGATCCAAAGAAGTTTTCAGATTTAGAATTTGTGCTGGATTACACTACATTTAACAACACATTTTCTCTTGATTACTCCAACTTTATGCATCATTGTTATTCCCCTATTTTACTGCTGCAGCAAGTAAGATATGAAAGGTTAATGTGTTACAATATTAAACATATTTGCTGTAAAAGATACCATTACAGCATAGCATTACAACAACAGCCTGAGTCACATGACCAATGAGCTCACTGTCTAGAGCATGACCCTCTGCTCATTTCCTTGCTCAGATATTTTGATGGCACTTACTTGTTGCTTCCCTTTTATGGAAGTCCTCTAGTGTAGTTGTCATTAGCATTTCTTGCCACATGAATTCTTCTACTGCAGTTTAGTAAAGATACTCCACTACAGCCAACTTCAGGGAGAAATACTTATCTGATGAATTTTAGCATTTAAACATTTGACAAAAATCGATTCTTTTCCTAATAATGATTAATGTCTCCTGACCCTCACTTGCAAATGAGGACACAGACGTTTTGGAAAGTAACGCTACCTGGCTCGTGCTTGAGTGTGTATTCAAACAAGTAAATTATTTAGTAAGCACGTGTTTGTTATTAAAACATCCATGTCAACGTGCGGAAAAACACATAGGCTTAGATCTACTGTAAACACTTCCACCCATCAACCTCCACACCCGCAGCTCTGAAAAATTCCTCAGGGTGCAGTTATATAATGATATGTCAAAAATTCACATACATACAAAAGTATTTGAAGATGGACTGTATGTAAATTGTAGACTGATTGACTGACTACCAGAGATGAACCACGATAGATGATGTTATGTCACTTTAATGGATGACATTATGAAGAAGGTTTTGGTTGTTATGGAGTTGTTACATTGGAGCGATTGTTAAGATCACGGGTATTTAGTTGGCTGGTATTTCTTATTTCCAGTGCAACTGGGGTTCATTTAGCAATTTGGTCAATTAAATCAGTAAACAAATAGTTACAGGTGGCCACTTTGTTGATTACAGTGTGGCTCAAGTGTCTTTTCTAGAACTAGAGCAATAATTCTTACAATGCAATGGTACCTTTCCGCATATTCTATAGGAGGCCTCACACTAAAAGAGCTTGACGGCTACTGCTCTGGAGTGATCGATATACAATGTTGGCAATGATCTTCTTTAAATACCTCAAATATTTCTTTGTTCTTTGTGACTGTAATGTAGAACATAAACAGGATACCAACCAGCAGCAAAATCCTGAGTATTTGTGGGAAGTCCAGTTTTACCATAATCTCTCTCTCTCACACACATACACACACAACATACACACACACTGGACTGCACAAAGTGTTTTTGGCTTGTGGCCACAGAAGGGTGTGTTACTTTATGCTTCAGTGTATGTGTGAGATTTGAGACTGTACAACAGTGAAGACAAAGAGCATCCTGTCTTACACGATAGTAGGCAAATACTGCTCATTGCTGGGTTTGACAAAGACTAAAAATTACACATGTAAGATGTATGAAAATATAAAAGAACACAAATTAACACTCCGGAAGAGGTTTTTTGTAATTAAAAGATGGTGGCAATCTCATCAGTGTCAAACTGTTCTTGTATGATGCTTAGGAAAACAACTGCCTTGCTTTGATACATTTGTAAATATGTGTAATATTTATTTAATTATTTAATAATGTCTGTGCATGTGTTGCCCTGCAATGGGTTGGCCTCCTGTCCTGGGTAAACCCTGCGATGGGCCTATAGTCAGCTGGGGTTGGCTCCAACTTCCCTGCAACCCAAAATGGAAGAAGCTGTTTAGAAGATGGATGGACGACTTTTTTTTAATAATACTATAAATAAAGCTAAAAATCAGTACAGACACTTCTAGCAGAGGCTGGAATATTGTTACCAAATATGCTAACTAAATAAGTTAAAGGAAATCTGTTCCAAATAATTATATAACATCTTAGCAGTTTTCTATTAGAGAGAAATTTGATAATCAAGAAACTAGTACAAATTTTTTTTAATGGAACCATGAGTCTTCAGACTATAAATAATACTATTTCATTATTATCAGTTGCACTAATTCCTAGTTCCATGACACTATTAATATGTTTTACACCAGTGAACCTGTATATTGTGTTAAACTATTTATGATAAATGTATCAATAGAAATGGTTCAAAATGTTTTTTCTTTTCTCAATTCTGCATATTTTTTATATATGGTTTTGTCCCTGATATATCCCACCGCCGACAGGTGCCATGTAACAAGATAATCAATTTTATTCACTTCACCTGTCAGTGGTTGTAATGCTGTGCCTGATTGGCATATACATTACATTGATTAGCACAGATTATTTACAGCTCAAATCAGGCTTTGTACTTTACATTGGTTAAATAAAATTGTATCTAATTTGTATATAAAATGTAATATAAATAAAAATATAATATAAAATGTTTTCAATATTATGATACCATAGGCAAATAATCTAAAATGGCTCCAAAGATCTTGGGGACATTTTTGCATACTCATCAGCATGACATTCAATGCTTGCTAAAAATAAAACAAACATTACTGTCATCTCAGCCACCATTGGCCAGTTTCCCCATTGTAAGAACCCAAACGTGTTCAACCGGGCAACATTGAGACAGATTGAAAGATATGTAGGGTATGTGTTTACACGTTTGCCCAGATGCCTTTGTGCACGTTATGCCTGTTGGATTGTCAATAGTCAGAGAACACAGAGTTTTCAAGTGCTTGTGTGTATGTGGTTGGGTGTTAGAGATACAGGGTGTAGCGTGTTACGAAACCTTTGGAACTGATCTCATGATGAATCAGTTGTTTTTTAATGAAGTTCCCATTGGGCTTTTCCCAAGTTCCCCCAAATATTAATGCTATTATTAATCCTACCCATTCATTCTGCACGCACATCCTACACTGGGCTCAATTTGAGGGCAGATGCCCCCCCCAAAAAAAAAAAAAAAAAAATTTAAAAAAGAAGAAGAAGAAGAAAAAGAATCTCCTTTCACTATCAGGTTGAAACCTAGAATCATTGAATCTTAGAATTTCTTAGTATTTGGAATGTCCCCCTGTTGCTTTAAGAATAGTGTCCACTTAAGCTGGAATGGACTCAAGTTTCCACAAGTGCAAAACCCTCTGATGAGTAGATCCGATGCTCATCTGAATAACATAAGCAATCTTAACATGGTCTATGTCTCAGATTTGCTAAAATGTTAATATTTATCTAGATATTGTGTAGAATCTTGAATATTTGCTTTTCATTTTTGTCACAGCTTGTCCTTGCTGTAAATGACTCAAAATGTAACATTTTGTTTTTCATTTTCAGGTTTAAATTTGATTTATAATTTTGACTCAGACTTTGGACTGCACTGTATTCACTGTTAGTTCCAGCTGATGATCAAAAATGGGGTTTAATATTATGGCATTTAAAAAAACATTGTAGCTGTTTAGGCAGTGTACGTTTTTAAAACCCACCACCTTCTTGAGCTTTTTTTTACATTTTGATCATTAGTTTGAAATAAAACCCAAAACTATGAAACCCAAGTTGTACCATTCAACCCACTGAAAAAAGGTTCAAATCAAGTAAAATTAAGTCAGTTAATCCAGGGATGGAGTGTTTAATAAGAATAATGATGAGTATACTTTCTGTACAAGTTCAGAATATGATGGTGAGTTACTCAGCTCTAACTCAGGAATGCTTTGTGACATTTACTTCTCTTTTAGATTTTCTCAGTTCTCGTATGATCTCATGCTATTGCCTGATAAGATGCAATAGGAGGCCCATATTGCACTGGTGGGTGGCTGCCTTGTTTGTACTATGATTCTGGAGCATGGGAAAAGAATGCACAAAAGGCTTTTTATAGTCTATTTGGACCTCCCTCAGCTTACAATCTTGGCAAGAATAGCAGAACAAACAGCAGCCGCCCTAACAAGCTATACTGCTGATGGTAATAGATAAGCATCTGTACATGTAATGCACCTATCAGAAAAGACAAATGTATTTACAACTTCTGCACCTGAATGCTCAAAATGCATTAAAGGGCACATTATCAAGCCACCAGACTCATGTTCCTATGCCATGAATAGGGGAAATGCTAAAGAGGAAACAGGTAATTAGGGTGGGAGGCTTGGGAGGGGTGCCACAATGGAACTGTCTGTAAATAAGGCGCAAAGTGTATTACATAACCACATTTACTCTGATATCACATTTGAAATATATTTTATCGATAATAAACACAGCGTCCATCGTTTTTCCTCTTTGCTGAAGGCCGCTGGAAGTCAGCACTTGGGTACACTCATATATGCCTTCTTACAAAGCTCCAAGGACAAGTACTGGCAATACAACAAAACAAAGAGCAACAGAGAGAAGCTGTTATTTTCAGAGGCAGGGAGCAGACACTTTCTCGTTGTTACGTCAAGTGCTGTACCTCTAACAAGCATGCAGTCAGCCTCAGACTGGGCCCTGAACGTCAATCCCCTGGAAAACCATGCTTTAATGTGGTGCAGTAAGTGTGTGTGTGTGTACTAATGGGGGCAGGGGGTGTAAGTTGCGTCACAGGTACCTCAATAATGGCAGTGCTGTGCTGTGCTGACTAAAAGTAGGGTGGGTGGGTGTGTGGTGCCGCCCAGGCCTAAGTGCTGATTACACAGAAGCCCTGTGTTCTCTCCACTGTCCACACACATGGTACCTATTTAGCTTGTTTTGCTTCACTGCCCTTTCAGAAAGCACAGAGAGGGGGGAAATACTATTAGCCAAGATATGACATTCATCATACCTCATCAGAGGTATACATCTACATCTAGGGGACACTTACACAGGCCTGCACGTGATTTTCTTGTCTGGTGCAGTTTTTGTGCGGATATTTTGTTAGCAAGACAGGCAGAGGTCACTAAAAGAACAATAGCTCCAGGGCTTTTGCGCAGGTGTGCCCTTCGTGTTTTTGAGCAGTCGTTCTTGCCTGTCCAGCAGTAAACGTACACAGCTGATAAAGCGCCTGGATGCTATCTCATCTATCTCCACATTTTCATATTTGCTAGTCACGCTCTCATTCTGCAGCGGGCACGGTTTGTACTTTATTAAAAAAATCACTCTCACGTACACAACAGCCACAAAAGCGGTGACACTGCTCCCTCCCTCCTCCCTCCTCCCTCATACCGGTTCTCGTTTGCTCCTGCTTCACGATCGAGTGCCCGCGTTACTTTCCACACCCGTATTCCGGGAGACCCAGCCAGATGCGCTGCGATTGGTCAAAAGTTCAAAACTGTGGCTTTATAATTTCATTGGTTAGGCGGGTCTGCATGAATGGATGAGGGAAATTAACGAATGTATTTTTAAATGTTTATATAAATAGTAGAATGGACATCTAGCTGAAAATAGAAAACGCCGCGTCAGGTGACTACATTTCTTACATGTGCTCAAGTTCAAGCGCTGTAAAAGCAAAAGTAACAGACCCCGTTGGGGGAGTTAGCCAATTGTAGCACTGGGGGCGGAGCTAGTCGGAAAACGGGTGGGAATAATTATGCCGCGTGCTCACACCGCTCATATACAGCTCATCCGAGAGGGTCCTGAGTCACACTGAGGTAAGAGGGGACACAAAGGGAGAGCTGGAGGAGGAAGCACGCCTTCTCCACCACATGAACAGCCTTCAGCGCTAGAAAAGGACATTTCCTACATGTCTCAGGCTGATGCAAACCAGTATGGAGATGCACGTCGTACGCCGAGCTTTCATGTAGTTTTTTGTCTCGAAGTGTTGTCTTCTGGTTGGACCTTTCACTCAGGTGTTCTCCTGCTACAGAGTGTGAGGGAGAAATCCACCGCGGTATCCGAGAAGAGAGCGGAGAACACAGAACTGCCTTTCTTACGGACTCGGGAACTCACCAAGCTTGCATGAAAGGTTCGTAGCTACGTTTTTTGGGTTCATTTTCCCGATTTTTTTTCCAGGCATGTGTTGGAGAAGTTTCATTCACTTATCTACGCAGTTGCCTTCTGTTGTTTGTACACATCAACAGCTTGTTGTTTTACTCGTTTCTACTGTTTTCGTTCATTTGAACGACTTTTTAATTTCTGAAGTTACATTTTGTAATGGAGGTGTGCCTTTTTGTATTTTAGGTGGCCATAAAGAATAAACTTCTCGCAAACGTAAATAATGGATAAAGAGCAGTTTTAGTCCAGCTCAACAGCTCCTGTTTCTGTTAAATGGACAGTGGTGTCAACCTGGCTAATAACACAGTAAAGTCTCCTGATTACACGATAAAGCATGGCAAAGCGTGCCATAGCTTAAATATTGCCTGACAGTTCGCTTATCCTGCTGATTCCATGGCCTGTAACACCTCCTCCATGTGTGGATCATATGTAAGAGTTCATTGTGAGTGGACACGTGGCTGTGCAGTATCTGTAATTCTTTCTGTCAGTCTGCCATCTGGGGTCAAATCACTGTCTAGTTTGTTTCTCTTTCCCAAACATGACATACAAGGTCAAGCATGCCATTGTCTTTCGGACAAGAAATATTTTTGGGGGTGGCGGGGATGTGGACCAAAGCTGTTTCCTGTCCAAGACTGTGGCTCAACAATGGCCATCACTGCTGAAACAGTTGGCGGTCCAAATCCTGGCCAACATCAGAAGCACATAGGGATGTTGAAATAATCAGCCAGAAAGGAGAAAGGGGGAAAAAATAAAATGCTGTACAATGGTTCGGACTGCAGGGTGAACACAATGTACTGAAAAAGTGAGATGTTTTTTAGGAACTGAAGACAAAGGCTGCAGCCTTTACATAACTGATATCCGTTAGTATAGCCCACTCTTACTGCTGGATTCAGTCCACAAGTGCTGGCAGGGTTAGTTAATACATTTGTGTCAAGTGCATGTTTCAGATGGTGCATTATCTCAGTAGAAAGATTGAAGAGCTGTAGTCCACAGGGGTAAGATTTTTATGGTCCCAATTGTTTTAGTCAATGTGGTCATCTTTCATAAGTTAGCAGATGTTAACTTTAATTGGCCTAACGAAATATCTGCAGTTCTTTTCTTCCTTTCTTTTTTTTTGGTAAAAGCATGTCTGATAGAATCCTGTGACTTGCCTGATGTCTAGTGTATGGAAAATGACTGACCAATCACTGCTTTTTCCACCCTGGACAAACCATCTCGTGTGACACTGATTGCAGTAGCAGTTTTCACTTTCAGACACATGTATAGCCTGTTAAATATTTGATGAACTTTAATGAGTGTTCCTGACAAGTGCAACTGATCCTGTGCGGAGCTTTGAGGGTTTGCACTATTTCTCCTTGAAGGGCTGCCTGCAGCTTAGGCTGCACTTGGTACACAGTATTATGTTTTTGCTGGAGCACTGCAATTTGTTTACACACATTTATAAAGAATCATGGACACATTGAAAACAATTCTTAAGGCAATCAAAAGTGACTCTGTGACCCAAAAAATGTTCTCTGGCAACTTATTTAAACAATGTAGGTGTCTTCCAGCATAATGCAATGTCTTTCCAGCTCCCTGATGCATGATGTATCATTTCTGCTTAAGCCTTTTGTAGATGTCTACCTCATATCCTTTCCATATTTCTTTCTCACTCAGATCTTGGAGGTAAAGCCCATCACTCCACCCTGGGAATATCACTGGGAAAAGGGAAGAAGGATTTCTTTAAAAGCATCCGTCTCTTCCAGTGCTCTCCCACCATGTCTTTGGCCTCCTTCCAGTTGATGCAGACCCTAAAAAACTCTCCTGCAGCCCTCCGCAGGCACTTTCGACGGGATCGTACCGAGAGCCTATCTCATGGGGACCCCATCTTCAAGGTGCACTATTTGGGTACTAAGAAAATCTTCTCCCTGGACCTGGAGCAGGCAGAGGATGCCATTGATCGGCTTTTGGATGGCACACCTGGGAAGTTATCCAAGGACCACGCCCTGGTGGTGCGGCCACGCTATGTGGAGGTCAAAGAGCTGAGCACTGGGAGGCAGCTCACCAAGACCTACCTGCATGACATTGCGTACTGTGCTTCGCACACAGCCCGGCCCAATGTGTTCCTCTATATCTGCAGACAGCCAGGTCAGCAGCTGCAGTGCAGGGTGTTCTGGTGTAGTCGAGTGGAAAGGGCTAAGGACATGACTGCATGTCTGGCAAGATCGTTTCAGAGGGCACTGAATGATTGGCAGGATGGATGTGCCACTTTGGCACAGGTGGAGGGCGTTGCTAGGGAAGACGAGGGACTCACCAATCCAACTGTGCCCAAAGTGTCCACGCTGCCAGCCAGTTTGGGAAAAGGTAAGCACAGCAATGATCAAGCACCCTCTTAGAAAACTAATGTTTAGAAAACAAAACTAAGAATTAGGAGTACAGCATTTTGATTAGGACAACATATTACAGACAATACACTGGACTCGGCTTAATTAAAACTTGATTCATCAAAACACCCACTGAAAAACTCCTGGCACTGTGGCTGGATGTTTTCAGAATACAGTAAAAAAAATGTGATTGGTTAGAGCAGGATCATAGCCACATAGGGCCAGTGTGATTTTCATTCTAGGTACAAATCACCACACGTGATTTCACATTTTTTAGCTGGTTTTAGTCTTTAGTCTTTAACTGGTTATAGACCAATTATGAGTTGTGCTCTTGCTTGATTGAACTGAAAACCTGTAGCCACCCTAGCCCATGGGGATTAGACTGGTGACCCCAGGGTCAGAGGACTAATGCAAAGCCCAGAATTATACCAGAATAAAAAAAATGCTTAAATTGTCCTAAGAATAGTCAATACACATGATGTAATTGTATTTGTATGTGTTTTTTAATGTTTATGGACATGAATGTTAAAGTGTGTGTAAACTTAATATTGTCTCTGTGTTCTGATGCAGTCCGTTGGAAGAAGAAGAATTCTGTCTCTCGCAGTCCTTTAAGAGCCATCACTAGACGGGGATCAGGAAGTGACACCTGGCACTGAGTCACACAGGACTCTGCTGCTTGATCTTTTGACCCCTATGGGATCTTGCCAACAAGAAGGCACTTTTGACGTTTGGGGAGGTGGGAGGGACAAGAAAGACGACTACAGCTGGACTTGTCAGAACGGACTCCACCAAACATTTTAGAGTACAAAGAACCAAGTAACTGATGATTGGGATGAGTCAGTGGTTGTGTGCTGGTCATTTCCCTTCTTTTATTGTTCATCTTCTTGGTGGCTGTGTTGCTTGTGTACTGATGTCAGTACTTTGGAAAGGCCAGCTTTTTGTAAGCAACATGTATTACCAAAGTCAGCTTAAACCAGCCTAACTAGTTGCTTACAGAAAGACAATGTTTTATTTATTAACTCCTCACTCAAAGCACTATTCTAAGTACATAAACATGTTTGGAAAGTGGGTGAGTGTGACTTATGAAGAGTGAAACAGGAAACATGTCTGTGTTTGTTTTGGGCCTGTCATGTTGGAGGTTTGTGTGGAAACAAGGAGGTTGCTGGGACCAGAATGTGCTAAAGCAGCTTACGTTACAATGGCAAACAGTGCTATCTAATTTGAGCAGCGGTGGATTAGCACCTAAAAGTACAGTTGCAAACTACAACAATTGGAAGTTTTATGTAGACATAGCCACACTGTTGTATCCTAAGGCTCTACTACAGTCCTGACTAGTTTTTATGAATTCTCATCTTGTATTCTTTCATCATGAGAACAAATAGGTTCTGCTGTATAATGGCCAAATAAAGTATCTTCTAGAACAACCATATTAGCATTAGACCCTAAATAATAAGTCAGGCAATAAGCTATAGCCTCAGGTGCTGTTTCACAAGAGAAAGCAAGCAAGCATGCAAGCGAGTGAGTGAGTTATTTTACATTCTTGTGCACACTTGGTAAGAGAACAGGGTGCACCCGAAGCAGTTTGGAATTCTTGTCATGCACCTGCATTCCAATAGAGCCATTCTGAGCCCCTTTATGTCCCTACCCCTCCTTCTTTTTACTGCTTGCCTTCATGACTCTGCAAGTTTTTAAACCAAAACATTAATCTGGGTGTTTTTCCCCTCCATTTTACAGATTCATGCTAAGCTAGTGACTTTTCAAGACCAAAATGCTGATTATGCTAACAATGCAATGGGTTAGTCACGTGTGTGTGTGAGAGTGAAACAGGGTTTTAACAGTGTCAGACACTCGTCATGTCCCCTTTTGAGTTCTTAGCATAAATCATGGTTTCTAAACTGACAGTAAATATCCATCTCATACAGCCAGCTTAGTCTCGCTGTTACATATTCTGACTGGACGTAACTGCATGATTCAGTAGCTTATAGCGCCTGGCAGGCAGTTTAGGGCACTCATTTTTGGATATTTTATCCTTCCTGGTTTTAATCTAAAACATATTAAAGTTTAACCCGTATTACAAAGACACCAGGCCTGCATTCAGGATCTGTATGTCTGCTCATGGGTTTTTATGTCTAATGAATGTGCATGTTTTTGTTTTACATATTCTGTGTACTTATTTAAATATGTATGTATCTTATTAAAAATGTAAACTTTTATACTTTAATTTGCTCTTTTTGTCTTGTATAATCTCTCATTGAAAAGGTAACTGCCAACAAGTGAATGAACTTGTCTTTGTCTTCAGGGGAAGATTATTACTTTGGATTCCAATAAAAATGAATTCCTTTGAAGATTTAAGACCTAGTGGCCCCCTGAAAAATCATGACATTAAGCTTAGGATTTTTGCAGTAAGGTACTCCCTAAAGATCAACAGTATACTGTACACTTATTGCCAAAAAAACATGGAAGGAAAACACAGCGTTCTGCAACCATTTTAAATCCTCAAGACTTTCATTCAAGCAAACATGGGATCACTTTTGATCCACAAATCAACACACACAGATAATTGACGTGTGATTTTTTTGGTGATGGCACATAAACAACAGACTTTGAAAATCACGAAGCAACACCACACAGACCACTGATCCAATCCCCTACAAAGAATTGTTTTTAATATTTATTGGCAAGTGTTGAGTTTGGACAACAGTAGACCTGACTGGAAGTGAGCAAAATGTTCTGCTTTTTTTTTGCAAACTGTGCAACATCAGGTGAATTAAGATCTGCAAAACAATCATGTAGTGATATAAACGTCACTTAATTCAGCACCAAAAGTACTTGGAGGAGACAACTTCCACATACAATATCTAAGTTATAAGATTGTTGACAACTGGGCCCTGCATATGTTTGGTAGGCTCTGAACATTGTTTTAGTTCCTACCTCCAAATGTCTGCTACAGTTCCTTTGTGCAGTTTGTTGTGAGACTCTTAGACTGGACCAATTTTTTTGATGGAGTTTACTGGTTGTCTGAGGACTTCGGCAGTGAGGGGCTGCTACTCCTAATCCTGCGGAGCCTCTGGAGCTCAAGAAGACTTTGGAAATGAAGTCGTCTCAAGGGTTTCATCTCCTTCACAACTAAAAAGAACAGAGATAAAAATAAGATTGGTATTCAGAGTTATATCAGCCTAGTGAGTTAGCTCCA
Source organism: Arnoldichthys spilopterus (assembly GCA_037974385.1). NCBI lineage: Eukaryota > Metazoa > Chordata > Actinopteri > Characiformes > Lepidarchidae > Arnoldichthys > Arnoldichthys spilopterus. The sequence continues at coordinate 15,162 of JBBPDA010041037.1, forward strand.
TGCCTTGACAGCTTCTACTTCTGTTAAAACAGGATTTTCAATGCTGCATAGTGTCACTCATTTTTTCACTATTTGATACAGCAGTTGTCCTTCATGATGTGCAGTTATGAAACATTAAGTATACCCCATAGAAGTTGTTGTTTTTTTTAAAAAAAAAAGCATTTTACACTTTAATACAGTACCTACAGATAAAGTACATATATTTGAAGAAAACTTTATTTTTTTTTGCATTTTGCATAAATGTCCACTAGTCTCAGTCATCGGCTATGTGAAATTTTGGACTACTTTTCCATGTAAAATTCCTTCAGTTGAGTTTAACAATTAGTGGGGTTCTTCTTTTGAAATGCAGTACAGTATAAGATGATATATAATGGCAGTGACAGCAGGGTAACGTGCAGAAATCCAATCTATACTTTACCTCAGGTATGGTAGAACCAAAATATCTCTAAGATTTTTGTCTTGTACTCACCCATATCATGGAAAGGTTCCTCTTGACTTCCCTCAACCACTATCATCTCCAGGAAGTTAAAGAGAGCCCCAGTGACCAGGAAGCGCTCTTGGAGGGGAAGGGTTTGGAGGTAGCGCATGTCCAGAGAGAAAGGATTATCTGGAGGTGGCATAGTGCAAAGACCTACCAACTCATTCACTACATCCCACACTCCTGTTCCTGTAAGTGAAGTACATAAAAAAAGGAATGAGCATGTTGCCATTCAAGGGACTACTGGCAAATTCTAGCAGTTATATTTTACCTCCCTAAAATACATGCTTAACATTCCACTCCAAAAATAGGTCACTATTCATATTTGCATGACTATTTTATAGTCTCATATATATATATATATATATATATAGAGAGAGAGAGAGAGAGAGAGAGAGATTATATGTAAATTATTATATGTAAAAATGTATTTTCCGATTGGCTGCCCTGTGCAGTGTTTAAGAAAGCAGTTTAGGCTAAAACACTTTCATAACTTCTTGAATATGTGGGACTAACCTGTCATAGATTAAACAGGCAAATAAATACTTATGCATTTTTGCTTTAGTTATTATGTTTCATAGTTCTATATATGGACCATACAGACTGAGAATGATGTGTTTGAATCACTTTGTGTGCTATGGGTCATTTAAAGTGGAATAAAGTCTACCAACCTTGAGATGTTAAAACCCAGTCTGTAATAGACTTGAGCTTCATGGGAGTGTCTTTGACTAGCGAATCAGTGCCTCCAATGTTAACCAGCCGCTCATGATTTGATCTTATCCAGGCGTATGGCCGGCCATATTTGGCATATCCAGCCAACAGGAAAAGAGTGCAGTTCATTTCCTATATATAAACAAAAAATAAATTATTTTTTATCTACAGGCCAGTGATGATTAGGTCTGAATTTTCCCTCAATTAGTAGCTGCAGTAAATAAAGGAAAGAGAAGGAAAGAAATATACATAAAGACTCACTCACAGGCACAGCAAACTCCTTTTCACTAGGCGAGGCTGGTAGAAGATGGGAATCACTACACCTATAGAAAAAATACAGAATTAGATGAATACATTTGCTGTTTAAATTTCCACATAGAAGCTTCCAAAGCAACTCATTACCTGTCAGCCTGCTGTCGAGGGGCTTGTGGAAGTTGAGATCTGAGCTTTAGTTGAGGCTCTTCCCCAGGTAAAGGGGAGCTGTCATAGTCATTATCCAGGCTGTAGCTGCTACTACATGTTGAACTGGTGAAGGAGGAGGCAACTGAGACCAGAAATCCAGGAGAACGCCATCCCTATGTGTTTAGAATAAATATTGTACTGTACAAGCTGTACACATGTTTATGTTGTTACTGTTGTTTAAAGTCCACACAGCAAAAATTAAAAAATTAACAATAATCAACCAGTGACAAACCATGCAAAGCCTTTCACAGACACTGAAACACTACAGATAAAACATATACAATGAAACCTTTGGCACACAAAACTGTGGCAAAAATGCACAAAAATGTATGTGTCCATCATTTCTCAGAGACCAGTAGGAGAATTTAAAATAAACATTATAATCATGCTTATTGCTGAAAAGGTCTGTTTTAATATGTTTTTTTAATAAGTAGTCAAGTTTAACGTAATTATGACAGCAATAAATAATAAAGTAAATTAGCCAAACAAACTAAACTATTCCACGATTGTCAATAGAAATACATGTAGAAGCACATTAGATGCAAAGAATATTGTTGCCTGTAAAGTTATCATTTTGGAGATCCTTGTTCTTTTTGGACAGCCACAACATGCAGTCTGTGACACTGTCCAGCATCTATAATGCCCGATGTAGATCTAATACTGATTTACGTCACAAGAGAGAGAGAATAAAACCTACCAGATCCTCATTGACAACAGTCAGCAGTAGCTCCTCTTTCCCCCTGAGCCAGGGCTGAAAATAACGGAAACCCTGCAAATAGAGCAGGTTGAAGGACATGCTGCAGGTTGGGATTATTAGAATACAAACACAAGCCACTGGCATAAATGATTAGGAAATAATGTACAATATGGTGCAAAAGTCTTAGGCGCCTATGCAAAAAGTTTTGAGCTGTTTATCTCAGCAGTAACTGCATTTCTGCCAGCAAAAACACAAGTTCACATATCACTTTTAACTACATAATAAATGTAAACTAACAAGAAGGCAATAAAAAGTTTAAACATTGATTTTGTTTGTAAAAAGTAGTTGATATTTTGTGAGCTGTTTAAAAGAACACAGGTTTGGTTCCAGATTACTCCTTAAGTGAAAGTGAAGTGACTATTTGTCATTGTGAACACACTCAAGCACCACAACGAAATGCAACCTCTGCATTTAACCCATCACATGTGCAGCAGCGGGCAGCTACCAACAGCGCCCGGGGAGCAGTGTAGGGGGTACGATACCTTGCTCAAGGGTACCTCAGTAGTGCCCGGGCCGGGACTCAAACATGAGACCTTCAGGTCTCAAAGGCAGTGTCCTAACCACTAGGCCACCACTCTCCAGTCTACTGCATGGATGTGTGAAACTCCATCAGCTGCACTTGATTTCATCTAACGAAGGAATGATTGAGCCCAAAACAGCTTTTTGACAATAACTACTGTTGCAATACTGGGCTTTCATGAGGAGAAGTCCGGAAATGGTTAAGAGAAAACACTGACATACATAAAATTACAGTTTACTGTATTAATGTTGTTTAGATTTATTTTAATATTAGTTTTTTTTGTATATTTCATGTTTTGTTTACAACAACAACAAAAAACTTGCAAAATATAATTTTCTTAGGTGCCTAAGACTTTTGCCCACCCCTGTACTTGATTATTTCAAGCACATTGATGCATCACTGTTCAGATGAGTGTATCCTCATCCAACCTGTAATGATCCCAGTAATGCCAGGTCAGCCAGGAAATGCTGCAGTCTTTTCTTCTGTTCTCTTTCTCTATTCTGTTTCCAACAAAACACAGTAAACACATATACAACGTGTGCTCCTTGTATTTTTTAACCAATGTTAATTATATGCTGTAGCTTCTAAAGGGCCATAAAGATGTAATTTCTGCAGGAAAAACCCCACTGGCCTAAACTGCCACCACCCACACCCAGGTCTTGTCTCCTAGCAACGCCTCCAAGCCTCAGCATCCTTGGTAAGCGGGGGCGAGGGGGTGCAGCTGCCAATCAGATAACCCGTATCCTCCAGATCGACCACGACTGTAACCGGTCAGTTAGATTAACATCACCTTTAATCTAATGGCCGCTGTTCTACACATTATGAACATAAACAGCACGATCTGTAGCACAATCACACACGGACAGGCGAGCATTCAGACACAGATTACTTACACCTGCACTCATGTCGACTTCGTGCACATCGAGGCTGCAGAGGAGCTTTAGTTTGGCTTATTACCGATACACTCAGCTGCTGTCAGTGCACGGGCGCTTTCACAGTCACGCCTAAATTCAAGACACCAACAGCGCATCTCTGGTCCTCCTCCTATATGTTTGACATCATAAACGCAGACCACGTTTTATTTGTTTCATGCGATAATAGATTTTTAGTTGTTTCTTTTTAAATCGGCATCCATTCACTTTATCCGCTAAAAACATGTCATTTTGTCTACATAATTCGTGTTTAAGTGGTCCCGCTGATCATCCTGCAGATGGGCTGGCGGCGAAACTAAGGGGTCGTCTGAATGTGCGGCTCTTTAAGAAAAGCGCAAAAGGAAAACCGTATATACAGCATACCTGTTGATAGGTAAATAAGTAAATTAGTAAATTAGTAAATTAGTAAATAAGTAAATAAGTAAATAAATAATAATAATAAGAAGAAAGACGGCGTAAGCATACTGACAGTATTTCTGCACACCTTGTTAGCACCATATATATATAACTTTGGCAGTGTTTGAGTATATCAGGTTCCGCACATACATGCGCAAGTACCTCGAGCTCACGGCGACAGGTGTTCTAGACCAAAAATTGCACAAAGTTTACGCCGCTGCAACGCGCCCTTTCTTGCGTGCTCAAAAAGGCGCTTCCATCAAACACACTTAGCTCTTGTAGCTGCCTGAATCATTGCGACGAATTGTTGAAACGCCAGCAATATTTTCAATATTATAGTACAATATTTTCATCTAGTGAACCTCTGGTAAACATGTTTCTGAGGTAGGCCGCAAATATACGCTGTCGTTAAACAGCTCGACGGTTTGTTTAGCTTCTGTAATTAGTTTGGTAACGTTAAACTGCTGGATGTATTTTAGAAACCAGACTAACACTCCTTTTTTTGTAGAATAGTGCTTATGTTCCTGCCTCTTGCCTGCGCCATTACTGTGCCTGCTGGTAAGAGATTAAAACATTTTCTTGTACTAACAGTCCAGGCCTAGTGGGATGTTTAACCTGTAGCCTAATGTTTGAACCCTCACAGCAACAGTAAATCTACCCAACATGATCACAGAGAAAGTACATGAATCTGTCCTCCCACATTAATGAATCGATAAGCCAGTCCATTTTAATTGTGCCTTTCATTAAGTTTTTAATCATCTGTACCTTGAGGTAGCATGTCTGAAGTAATCCCTTACTTAAAGAGGAAGTTAAAATGACTAATCCGTGCCGAATACTGACCATGGTTACTCCCTGTAATGTAGGGCTGCACAATAAGAACAAAAATATTAGTATTGCTGTTGTGATGCTCCATGTTGTTATTGCAATACCCGTCGACTTTAAAGGGACCATATAGCTTGAAATATTTAAGTATTGTTAAAGCTTTAAAATTTCAGTTCACAACGTCATCCATACAGTCCATTTAAGGAAACTAACTAAGATATCAGTATCATATTATTGCAGCAGCTATATTTAAACAGCAGTTTAGTTTTCTTTAAGACATTCTATGATTGGTTAGAGGCTAATTTGCATATTCAGCCTTCTGCGATATCAGTATTGCAAAGACCAATATTGAGAACAATTAACAGAAGATATATTGTGCAGCCCTACTATAGTGGTTACTAGTCAGCTGACAATAACTGTCACCCAATGACCATCACAGGATCATTGTTTTAAGACTGTTCCTACAAGAATGCTCTCTACGTTTGCCAGTGATATGATGTCTGTGACATTACTATATGTGTGTGTGGAGAGAACACTATAAGTGACCATCTTGTGATGGTTTCCTCTTTGAAGGGACCTTTACAGCAAAGTGTCATGAACGCCACTTCTGGTTGTCTGTCAAGGCCAGCTTTCTGGGGAGCACAGTGCAATTTAACATTGAAGGTAAAAACATTCATAACAACTACAATTAATTATACTCAGCATCCACTTTATGAGAAACACATACCCTGTACATACTTAACTATGGTATGCTTGTTTTAAAGGAGTACAGTTACTATGTCTGGTCTGAGTTCACTACTTGTCACCCACCTGACCACAGAGCAGCTGTTGACCACATCATTTGAATTGTTGGACATTCTCAAGACGGTGGTGATTCAGATGTAGTAGTGGAATTTTAGTGTGTGTGGTGCTAGTACAAGTGCATCAGGCACAGTGTTGCTGGTTTTTTTTTTACAAACCTAACCACTAGATTAAGTGTGGTCTGCCACCCATACGTTTAGTCATTTAGTCAAGAACAGTTCTGTGGTCAGAAACCAACCACTGATGACAGGCTAGAGGTCAGCTTACCTAAACATTACAGACATGGTTAACACATTATGCAGTGGCCAGCAAATGTATGCACAATGTCAGGTGCTCTACTCAATGATAGAAATATGACTTAATTTCCTGTCTCACAGACAGCACTGGTATCCACTTCCTGGCTAGCCAGAGAGCTGCAGAATGTGGCTACTCACTGGGGTTGAATAACCGTGGAGACCTTGTTTTACGGGCCTCTTACCTCGCCTGCTATGTAGACAATAGGGTAGGTTACACCAGCTAATGTACTTTCCATGCATTACGGTAATGCAACTGATAATTAACATTATAAAGGAATTTCCCCATTTTTGAGATGTGAACAAAGAGTAATTTAATGTGAAATGGTTCTTTGAAGACCAACATCTTGACTCATTTCATTCTAGTACACAGTCAGAACTGTGGGGCCCCTTGAGAGTACTCAGTACCTTTTAGTTAAAGAGAGTAATTATACCATGTTTGTTTAGATTACTCCATGCAGCCTTCACTACATTTTGTTCTCTATTCGAAATAATTAAGTTAAGGAATGTTACAAACATGCAGTGGTACCTTTTGATAGGACACTGATCATGGATTTTTATGGCCAATTCTGATTTCTTTACGTTAGTTGTTAGCCTATTTTTTTATTATTATTATTTTATTCAGATCTTTCTTTGTCTGTTGGCTGTACATGACCTTTTGGAAAATTGTTTGAATTTCACATCAACAAGACATCAACAGATCTTTTGACAGGAGGGGTCATCTATATGCTTAAAAAGTCAATCTAATTTGAGTAATTACTGGACAATAGAAATGTATGCAAAATATGACCAGGAATATGAAGGAAAAAGGACATTTTGATTTAAAGTTGACCAAGTTGGTGTGTTCTTTTCAAACCATTAGTGCAAGTTCTTTGTAACTGCTTGTTTATGTAGGCATCTAAGTTGACAGTTCTCTCTATGTGGCTGCAGAGAGACACTGAGTTCAGACTCCAAGTGTGGTTTGTTAACACACAGGCCAATGGGAGTGAAAATGCTTACCCATTTAAGCTTTACTGCTCTCTGATACAACCCTGGAGCCCTAGAGAGATCATCTGTGAGGAGAACTACATGGAGGTGGGACCACTCCCTGTCACATACTTGGATTGAGTGTAAGACTGTAGCTGAAACTGTTTCTTTTAAGGTTTCTGTTCAATGGTACACCCCAGTTGCTTCGCATGAAGGAATGACATGGCTTGATCTGCAATCTGAGGTACATACAAAATCCTGCTTGCTTAGAATCCAGTAGATGGAGTTGAGTGCATCTGGCCCTGCTTGTTTAGGAATGCATTTTTTTCAGAGATGTTCAATTCATTTGTTTTCAATTCAGGCATCTAAAGATCGAGCAGAAAAACTCCGCCTGGGCCATGTGACTTTCTATAGGCCAGGCGATCACAGTACATCTCGGTCAATCAAAGAGGCTGAAGCATTAGGGTATCACATCAGTGCTTCTGATACCCGAATGCTTCTGCGCAGTGCCTATTCATCACCATTCTCCTATACACTCAAGGTTAGAAACTACATGGTCTCTATGTCCAGTTTGCCTGTCTATTGAACAATCTAAGGTTTATGCAAATGTCTGGTTTTAATTGATGACTTTTGTCTCTGTGTGTTAGGAGCAAGACCACCAAGTGGAAGCCGTTCATGCTGTCATCATTGCCCAGCTTGAAGGGACTGCAATCCCAGTTGAGATTTCTGTGGCTTGCACAAACAGTTAAGCCATTTGTTATCCCTTAGTTCTTTGTACTGCTGCTACTACTTCAGTCACTTAACTTAGCCATCAGTGCCACCTGCATAACATGATTTTGGAAAGTGTCAGAGTGAGAAAACACTTGTCTTTAATTTCAAACTTCTCTTTTAATATAATCTTACAAACCAACTGTATGTTTGTTGAGGATGGTGATTGTAATAACACACACACCCACTTTAAATCATGGTGCCATTAAGGGGTGACAAATGCATGGGTCTGCTTTTCCTCAGAGTGACACAGGAGGTCTTCTGCAGTGTTTGTTGGTTTTAAAAAACATTTTGTTAATTTGAATATGAAAAGTTTGTTGCGAATAATTGAGAGTATGATTCACCTGTATATTTTTCTGTCATCGCTTAACTCTCCTTCTTGCTCAACTTTCCTCAGCTGAGGCTGTGGTGGATGGCCTTCATTTGCTCTGGTCGTTCCCTCTCACCCCTTCTCCTCTGGTGCAAGGTGGTTGGTTCAGATATGGTGGGATGAGAATTGGAGTAGGGGGAAGATTGCTGAGTGATTGTGACTTTCATGAAAGGGGCTACAAAGCCACTCTGAAAGACCAGACACTGGAGATAAGGATTCCGTTTGAGAGAGAGGGTGCACAAATAAAGGTAAAGTTTAAAGTTTTCTGGAGCTTAATGATAAAACTGTGAAGTGTTAATGTTAACCTTAGGTCTTCGGTGTTTCTGTTCTTTTTAAAGGACAGGGAGTTACTGTCTTTACTAAGCATAGATTGGGATTAGATTTAAACTGGTGGAGTTTTCTTTTAAAAGCTCTCATTCTCTTCTTCAGAGTGGTGTCATTGAGGGCCATTATGCACAGGCACTGTCAGTAGAGCTCTTTTATATGCATCACTGGGAGGATATGATCTGGCATCACACTCAACATCGCAGTTTTCGACTCCTTCGTACTCCATATGTACCTGAAACTCCAACTCTTACCAACAGTGAGGATCCACATAAACCAACACCTGTGTTCATCTATAAACTGTATGGATTACTGGGTGTTGTATATATTTCAGACAGCCATTGTAGGCATTTCAAAAATTAATCTTCTGGGATGTCTGTTTTCTATTCTCTCCAAAGATACAGTTCCCTCAACCAGTATGTTCTCAGTCTCCCTGGGTATGTTCCCTGGTGATGTCTCACTCCAGAAAGTCACAGTAGGGAATAATACTGTGACATGGACAGAGGCACAACACCAAGGCCTTCATTTGACCCAAGTCTTCTTCACCAATGGTAGTCGTGCCTATGCGCTACAGGTTCCCTTCTCCTACCCTGAGGTCATCCAGGAGGTTGATATTTGCCTTACAACATTTTACATGTAGATGTTTTAAGTTGTTTATGACTGGTGTAGATCTTTTGAGAATGCTAATCTGCATTTGAGAGCTGGAAAATTAAAATAATGTGGTGGCATTGTTCTGTTTTTGATCAGGTTATAAGTGGACATTACAGGAGACATACCCTGTCCTTGACCTTTGACTTCATCATCTTACCTGAAAAAGAGCATTACAGCTATAGCAGTGACGTAGTGTCTGATATAAAAGAACCAGGTGAGCTTATGTTTTTTTAGTGAACTGTGGGTCAGATTCACAGACCCTGATTCTGACACTGGCTCTTTATCATTTGTTTAAAATCTACTAGAAGTTCTGCTTACTCTGAGCTATTCAGTATTCCTTACTTTGACTTCCTGAAACTGTCCTGCAGTGGTTTCATGCATATAATCATCACGGTCATATGAAACATTAACAATATAGGAGAATTTAAAAATAAGTTACATTTCTTTTGGTACAGTGATATGGCAGTCATGATGCACTGTTTATTGTTTATTTTGTGGTCAAATATGTTTTTCTTGTCTCTTTCAGCTGTTCCTGCCAGGCTAGAGGGCAATTGTACGGAGAATGGAATTGTGGTGGTCCTGCACTATGGCTCAGAGGATGTTCAGTGGGAGCTCTATGTGGGCCAGCACATGATGGACTGGGATCTTGTACAGTTTGGAGGTTACAAGCTGAAGAGTGGAGATGACCACTTGAGTGTGGAGATTCCACTCTATAGCCCTGGCATGATATACGAGGTGCTGAAAAAGTTGTATCAGTAAAGTAAATGCATCAAGTCTTATGTGCAAATGTATATATACTAAATTTTTTTTTATTAATTTCCAGAAAAGTTGCGATATTTTACCGAAGTGCAATACAAAACAAAAATCGGTGATGTTAATTAAAATCATCCAGTGTCATCCAGATGAGGATGGGTTCCCATTTTGAGGCTTGGTTCCTCCCAAGGTTTCTTCCTACAGCTTAAGGAGTTTTTTTCCTTGCCTCGGTTACCTTTGGCTTGAAGATCAGAAGCTCAGACCCGGAATTTTTAAAGCTACTTTGTGATGTCAGTTGTAAAAAGTGCTATAGAAATAAAATTGTCTAACTCACCTGAACCTTAATTTAACTAAAAGTACAAGGATTCGATTGGTAGCAGGTGATGTTTCATGATTGGGTATAAAAGTAGCATTCATCAAAGCGCAGTCTTTGCAAGCACGGATGGGTCATGGCTTACCCCTGTGTGTCAATTGTCAAAAGGAACATTTCTTCATGCAGCATGGCAGAACATAACGGTACATAATATTGTGAAATTGATCAGAGAGTTCAGAGACATCTCTGTGTATAAAGTGACCTGCCATTCTAATTGGAAGGTTGCAGCTTAATGTCCTGGCCCAGGTACCACTGAGGTACCCTTGAGTTAGGTACCATCCTGCTACTCTGCTCCATAGGCACTGCTGATTCCATGTCTGCTGCTTTACATGTGGATGAGTTAAATGCAGAGTTCACATTTTGTGGTGGTGCACTGTGATAGGGTGTGTTCACAATGTCAGTCACTTTCATTTCACTTCTTATATTAAATATGCATGGTGCATCATGAAGAGGAGAATCCAACAACATGCACTGTTGAGCAGCTGGAGTCTTATCAAGCACGAATGGACATTTTAAATTGCAAAACTACTGCAATTAATCTCCTCAGTTCCAAAACTGATTGTGTTACTACAAGGAAAGGTGATGTATTGCAATGGAAAACATGTTTCTGTTGTACAGATTTTTATTTTTATTGCATTTTGAAAAATATCCAAACTTTTCTGCCTTATAATATGTAAAAATAAGTGTGTAGCAGATATGTTTACATTTGCTGCCATCTTGTGGTCTGGTGCACTATTCTAATTATAGTCTGTGATCTTGTACAGTCTCAACTACAGTTCAGTTCTGCTAGTAAAACTGTTGGTATATGTAGGATTTTAGTTTGAAGGACCTGGTTGCAAAGGTGGAGGTCAGTGCTGCTGATGTGGTGACGCTTAAGGTGGAGCACTCCCTGGTCCAGCGATGCACATTTCCGGTTAGAGACTTGTTGGGTAATGTACACATATATATGCATATACATAAAGTAATTTAGTTTTCATTATAATTTATTAAACCTTAACCAGTTTGAGTAAAAAGCAGAAATGTAAATATATTTTTTTAAGTTTCTTCTTTTGTTTTTATGACTGTATGCACTCAAACTTCAAACCTCTTTGAAGAAGCTTTTGATGAGTAGATCAGATGCTTCTATAAGATTTATAAAACACAACTTGGTGTAATAGAGGAGACTAAATAAAAAGCTGACTTTTTCCTCAAAGGTCTTAATGTGATCACCTAATTTAGAACCTTGACTATTTTTTTTATTTTACATGTTTTGTTCTAATCTGGTATTTCTAGGTTTAAATGAAATTTCTGATGTGGTTTAAAATTTTTGGCCACCAATGTACATGTATGAATGCAATGCTATGTAGGATGGAAAATAAATGACATTTTTAGACAAAGATTATTGCTTGCTTTCTAATTCAAGCATTCCTTGTTTGTCATAGTGGGCAAATTCTTAAATGTATGATTTTGCCGATTTTGTACATCTCTGCACATTAATAGCCCCTAGCAGATCTGCTTTTTTGTGTACTTGAAAATTATATTCTTAAGTTCCTGTACATAGTAGTCGTAATGTAAGATAAGAGAACCTTTATTAGTTCCACAAGTGGGAAAATTGCAGTGTTTACTGTATGTATGTATGTATGTGTGTATGTATGTGATCTCATTCTCATTTTTAACCTTCTGCCCCTTTATTTACAGCGTGTCTGCCTGAAGGAAGGATGATTGTGGTTGCAGACACAACTCGCTCTATCCCTCCCACCAGGGCCAACAGCACCACTCTGCTGGACCCTTCCTGCACACCTGTGGCCACTGACAGCACCAGAGTCCTGTTCAACTTCAGCTTGGACTCATGTGGCACCACTGTGACTGTGAGTCTGCACAGGGAAAACAGACACAAGCCAGATTCAAATATATAACCACTGGAATTAATTTATTAATTCCCTCAAGGCTAGAGCGTACAGTGATTTAAGTAGCTTTGTGTGCATCATTCAAAGTAAAAACTTATAAATAGTTATGTAAGCAATGGAGATTAAAGGAGACCTTTTAATTCTATTAGCTAGGTTATGGATGACTTCAGGCAAAGATGCAGTAGGGATGCCATGGAAGAGAGAAAGTTGGTATCTGAGATACTGAACAAATAAGGCAAGGCAGACAAGTCCCAAAAGAGACCGAGCCATTGTTAGTTTGAACAGCACCACCCTCTGGCAAAATCATACCACTGGTGTTCAATAGAATGTGTTTGAATTTGTACTAAAAGTAGTATGCCAGGTTCATTCAGTTGACTTGTAAAGTTTTTTTGCTTAACAAATTCCATTTGAGGGTAAAATGCATGTGATTGTGGGTAGATTTTTGTATTTTAGCTTCCAGTTTAACAGTTAAGCAACCATTTGATTTGATAACTGGCGGCAGTAGAAGTGGCTAGGGCTTTGGAAGACTTCATTTAAAATTTATTTGGTCTCATTAAGGTGGAGGGCAATTTTTTGCTGTATGAGAATAAGATAAGATTCATGCAGAAGTTCCTTCCTGAAGAAGACCCTCTTGTCCACACTGACTCACCATACAGGTAATGTATAACTCTAACCAGTTCTTTCACTGTAGACCAAGGAGTAAAGTGTCCCTTGGCAGCCAGTACTACTTGAATTTATTGACATCTGCTCTTTTCTTTTCCACCCATGAAAACATATAAGCCTGTGAATACATTACTACTGGTTCGTATCTGGCTGAATGCTCTTCTAATAATTAATCTCTGTTCTGCCTCCGACTCACTTGACAACATGGGAAATGCTGCAAAAGCCTGACATTGCAGTGTCGGTACCCAGTTAAAAACTCAAGAACACTGACACTGCATCCCCTTGCCAATGCAACTATCAAACATCCATTGTTGCCTTGGATTCAGACATGAAAGCCCAATGGAAAAAAGCATCAACCTTTCATCAAAGGTATCATTACATCATTATTAGAGCATGTGGAGCAGAATAATTTGGTAATGTGGTACAGTAGCCATTGTTTTTTTTTAGTAAATGAATAGTTTGCTGTCTGTGTCTATGCATTAGATTCACCATGCTGTTATGTTACACAGGTGAGAGAACACCAGAAAAAATTGGATCAAAGGTATAACTGTTGTGCCTCCTTGACTTTCATTTGCAGTGTTTTTTTTTCATACATTAACTTTTTTTTCATGATTCTCTATCTTTGTGTTTATGTAGATCCAGCAAAGAAAGGAGGCTTTGAATATAGTGTCTGCCCCATGGTGAAGATTTGTGGTGCAAGGAGAGAAGCTCATTACTATGTGTTATTTTCAGATATAATAAAATGAGTGTAATCTTGTATCTTTTTCTTGTATGCTTTCTCGGGAGGTGGGAAGTCCCTATTAATAGATTAATGATTAATCAGCATATAAGCCAATGCTGTGGGACTCCTGAAGCATGAAGGAGCAAAGTAAATCCTGCTGTATTGAAAATGGCTCCAAACATGATAGAATGGCTAGAGATTTACTTGTGCACATGATTTCATGACAGTATTGGGAAGTCCCATCTTTATCGCTGCATTTAGGTAGAGCCCTTCACTTAGATTGAAGTAGTAGTGTAATGCTGGCCTTTATTTAAAACGCAATTGTCAGTGTGCTGTTTTGGCTCAATTACCCAAATTAAGTCATTTGGGCTTCTGAAATATCAAAAGGCTTTACAGACCATTTCAACTAATGTTTCAGAAGGTTTTAAAACAAAGAACAAGTGTTTAATCTTCTGTGATGGGCTGATGCAGATGGAGATATTTCTTTTCAACAAAGCGGGACTTCACCTTATTAGTTGTTAAAAGATTGAGATTATTTGACCCTTTTCTCAAGACCTCTTAGCAAAATGCCAGCAAAATGGAAATAGACTTGGTTTTATTAATATAATTAAATATCTGAATTCAAAGTATAATTAAAATGTTATTTTTGAATATAATTTAAGATTTTAAAATAAATTTACTCTAACCACACCTGATACATATAATACATACATATAACCAGCTCAGCAGTGCCAGTGTGAAATACAAACCTCATTCCTAGAGAAGTTGGGCTATTTTATTTTAAAGCAAGAATGCATAGTTTGTTAGTTTTATATAACTGAAAAAAGTTACAAGAAAAGATTCCCAGTGGTTTCACTGATCAACTTAAGTATATCTTGTAAATATAAGCAAATCTGTAATTTGATACCTGCAACATATTCAAAAAAAGGTTCAGTGTTCCATAACTTTTTCTTTTAACTACACTGTTTAACCTTTTGGGAACTAAGGAGAAAAACTGTTGCAGTTTTACTGCACATGGAATTTTTCCCTATTCTTGCTTCATACAAAATTTCAGCTGCTTAACTTTCTGTGGTGGCTGTTGTCTAATTCTCCTCTTTAATAGGAGACAGATCTGTACTCCTGGCAGACCTGTCAAGCACACTCACTCTGGGTCTATGAAGCCATACTGTTGAAGTGCATGCATAATGAGGCCTAGTGTTGTCTTGCTGAAATAACCATGGACTTCCTGTGAAATGATGCCGCCTTTATGGCTGAATCTGTCTCTCTATAATCCTAAAGTATGACTAGATGTCAAAGGGACCTTCACTGCTGCCCCTCACTACCATGACAGATGTTGTACCTTTCACTGATAACAATGTGGATGGTCCTTTTCATCTTTGGCGCGGAGTGCTTGAAGTACATTTTTTCCAAAATAAATGAGAAAGGTGAACTCTGACTACAGCATATTTCCACTGCCTTTCGGTCTATCTGAAATGAGCTTGTGTCCAGAGAACCCAGTGTTTTCTTGATGTAGCAGCAGACTGTTGTTACAATGGTTTTCCAAGGTCCTCCTGAGCCCATGTGGCTATTTTAATTACAGTAGCATGTTTTTTTCATGCAGTGCCTTCTGAGCACTCAGAGGTTTCCAGCCTTGTCCAACAGAGACTGAGATTTCTCTGTATTACCTGAATTTCTTTTACAATTTTGTGCATTGTAAATTATGAAAGACAATTGTTTGCAATCTTGTGTTAGAAATGTTCTGTTTGAACTGACTCACAATTCTCTCATGAAGTTTGGCACAAAACGGTGAGCCAAGATTCAAGATTCAAAGTTTGATTGTCATATGTAAAAAGTCACAACCCATATTTGCTTGCAGATACTGAGCCTTTGGTGGATGCTCCTTTTATTTTCAATCATGATCCCCTCACCTGTTACCAGCTTACCTGCTTATTGTGGAATGTCATAACTGTGTAACTCAAATTTTATTAAAGCTTTTACTCTTTTTTTGTATGTTGCAGGTGTCAATTTCTAAATTTGTTCATATTTACGAAATACTACATTCAAGTTTTTTTTTGTACATTTTCAGTTCAAGAGAGTTAACAAATCACACATTCTTTGTGTGGTTTGTAAATTAAACCGTACAAATGAACACATGTTGCTGTCCGCAAACTAGTTTGGGCAGTTTTTTATGACCATGAGGTATATGCAGTATAGACACTGCACTTAATCTTTGGTAATGTTTTTTTCCCCTCTTCGTTGATGTGTCTGTGTAAGCAAAAGGTCCCCTCCAGATGGTTCTTCCTGTGAACAGTTACTTGTGAGCTGTATGACTCAAAAAGAGGCCCTCAGTGTGTTTTGGTCTCTGATGTTTTTGATGAAACAGCAATTCCATTGTTCATGTGTCAGTTTCAAATAATACCTTATTCCTTCTATTCTCAGTTGACTTTGATGCTGACCTTGAGATCTTGCAGGGACAGGTTAGCCAGCACAGAAAAAATATCCCTCTTCATTGTACCTGTTAGAAACCTGACTGTAGCATTCTGTACAAGCTGTAGACGGACAGGAGTGACTGCAGTATTCCTACAGTTGCAATAGTCGCATCAAGAAGGAATAAAAACGTGACTGTAGGTTTTTGAGAGAAAATATAGTTTTAGCTTTGTCAGCATTTTTAACAGTCCTAAGCTGAAAGAAACTACTTTTCATTATTGCATCTATCAGATTATCAAAAGTGAGTGAGTAATCAAAAATGACACCAAAAATTTTGACCTAGGGATAAACATCCAAAGTAAGAGGCCCTATCTAACTTTTGATAGTGTTGAATTTAATTCTGCAGAAAATATTTACCTCAGTCTTTGCCTCATTTAATTTTTTAAAAATGTTGTTTCATCCAGTTCCTGACATCTTTGAAGCAGTTGGATACTTGATTTCAGAACCTTAACTGTATTTGTGTACTACATCAAACATTTTTATTTTAAAAAAGCAACAAAAATGTGTTATTCCTTAAAATGGGTGCTTCACACTGACTGTTGTGAACATAGACCTGGATATTCCCTGTGCTTGTAGTAAGAATATGTAATTAAATGGTAAGTTTTATAAACTCCAACAACTTGCTCTTCTCTTTTGATCTTAGATGAAGCTTCTTTTAGTGATGCAGCAATCCCCTAGGAGGTTCCAAAGAAGACCCTTATCCTTAGACAAGCCGAATAGCCAGCTTCTGGGCAAGCAAGCCATCATGAACCATGGTGGGTGGTTCAGACTCAAAAAGAACATGCATTTTTATTTACTTTCTTAAATAGTTAATTACTTATTTTTGGAACAATTGGCTTTGCTGTTTTATAGATATTCACTTCTTGTACATGCATTATAAAATTATTTTCTATTTGAGGTTCAATGGTTGCTCAAATGGTCAAAATTAATATGCAAATATCCTCAATGTCTATCTGGGTAATATCCACCTTAATATGGTGTGTAGCTGTTGAACTCAATGGCAATTACTTCACTGTGAGGGCTGCAATTCAGAGTGTTTACATCAGTGAGAATCCATATTCCAATAGGATTAATTCAATCCAGTTCAAAGACCCAATTGTAGCAAAAATGGCAAGCGCTTTGGTATGTAATATTAACTGACAAGGTCTTAAACTAGCTTGCTCACTTGTGCAGAGATGTCTTTTGAAAATCAAGGCTGAACTAATAACTTATCTGACATTTACTTGATTAACCTAAGAGCATCTTTTTGTACTGACTACTTATGTGAGCAAAATAAGAGTGAAACGTTCATAAAATGTTCAAGTTATACCATTTTGAAATATTCCACAATGTGCAGGCATGCTGGTAGCAGATGAGGAGCAATAAAAGGAGCATCCACGTAAGGATCTGTCTCTGCAAGCAGAGATGGATTGTGGCTCACCACTTTTTGCCAAACTTCATGTGAGAAATGTCAGTCAGTTTAAAAACAACATTACTTAACACAAGATTACAAAAAACTGAGATCTTCCATCATCTACATTGTATTGTAAAAAGACATCACTGTTGAAAAACCTGGAAACCTCTGAGGGCTCAAAAGGCACTGCATGAAAAATCCCAACAGTCCTGGAAATTAGGATTGTAAATGAAATAATAATTACCTGATTCCTGATTAGTAATTACCAATAATTACCTGATGAAAAGAAGCCATACAAAAAATGTCAGAAAATTTTTCCCAGCCATGTCAATGTCTATGGCCCACTGGTTCTTTGGTAAGTTGTAGGGATTACTGTAGAGTTCAAACATCTTTAATTTAGGCCATTTTTAAAAATATTTAACTCTCTGTTTTGCCATTTCCCCACTACAGCAGCCATGTTGCAGCTTGTTTAGCCACTCCGTCCAATTAAGGGGCTGAGTTTCACTGGTAAAGTGATAATAATGCATACTCTCTACATGCACAGTCATTACCTCATTCAAGCCAGCCCACATTTTCCCAGTTACGTTTTTTCAGTTCCTCTTGTTCAGAATACGTTCCTGTAGCTATACAGTAGTAGTTGCTTATGTTTGATTCCATCTTAAGCATTTGACATCACAACCCAGTGAACAACCAAAATCAAGGCCTATGAGTAGCAGATTTATTTAAGTAAAAAAAAATTTCTGTTGTTTTATCTAAACAACATATTTTTATAGTTTAGGAATAATTTAGAATAATATCTGTCTATTTAGGGTAAGTTAAGAAGTAAAAGAGTAATTTTTGTTCTAAAAACAGGTAAAACTGTGACAAAAATCTTTAATCAGCAGTGTCCTCACATACTTGTTCTAGCTTTACATCATACTTTTTGATATCTTACTTATTCAGCACAGTTGATTCAGCAGTTATACTACAGGTTTGGCTGAAGTAAAATACTTTACACCATGCGATATTAGCGAAATAAAATATATGTAGTTGTTTCTAAATGAAGTCAAGGATTTACACCTGTTGTCCCTTTTATTGCACGTATCTTATTCCATAGGGATTAGAGCAATCTGGATGAATTAGAAAAGCTGCATAGTGCTGTGCATCAGACAGTTTAGAGCATGTTCTAGCATGTAATGAGCTGCAGAGTAACATGATGGCATCATTAGAAAAAACTTCATTCTTAGATTTGAAGAAAAATTAAAAAAGAAGGAAATATTTTTTATTGTGCATATTTAAAAAATAGAAACTTTACATGTCAGTCACTTGATACATGTCTGTTCTTGATCTGCAGAAAAAGTAACAGTCTCTTAATTTAAGTCCGTCAGATTGTGGACTTAGAGGTTAAACCCCACCAGCTCTTTCGAGTTGGTCATAATAAACAGTGGACTCCAAATTACCATGCAAAGCACCCCAAGCCTGTTGGTGCCCAGTATAAAGAGGCAATGTTGGGGCTTTGGGTGCCGTCTGTGGGCTTTGTGTGGGGCCCATACTATTAATAGCTGTTGTAAAACAACCACTTGTTGTTTTGCCGTTCTGGAGGAATGCCAGCTGGGCCTGAGACTGCACAAGGTTTTGGATCAGACTCTGTGTTAAGAGCTGGTTTTGATGCGTCTGTGTAACAAGTTGATTTGGATGGGTCAGGGTTCTGCCCTGGTTTTGCAGGGAATGGTTCAAGTTGTGGTGGCTGTTTGGATGGATTCTTTCCCTCCAGTCCTCCTGCTGCTGCCGATGGATCTTCATGTGTGCATTTCTGCTTTTGATCTTGTAAAACATTCTGACAATTGAGCAGAATGGTCAAGCATAAGTGAACAGAGATGTTAATCAAGTGTGCTTATTAGAATAATATAAAGATGGGTCTGATCTGTGATCATTAAAATAATTAAAATTAAGAAATTTAATTAAAAAGAAAATTTAAAAATGTACACTGTTCCCCGGGAATTTTAAGCATACTTGCTTTAAATGTTGTGTAAGTGAATGCAGTATTGTAGGTCTGGCATTTACTTACTTTCCACATTGTTTGCATGGGAAGCTTGTTGCCAGTGAGGGTGTTTGAATTAGCCTTTCCATATTTATAGAGTTCATCATTGTTTTGGCTGGCGTCATCATCTGTGAATCAAAGTATCATGAAGGTTTGACTGTTTGAATCATTACAAAGTTTTAAAAAAGTTAAAAATGTGATCAGGATAGTATGAGTTGGAAGGGCAGAATGGCTAAGGTGGTGTGGGATTGGTGGTATGGACTGAAGTGTGGTAGAATGAGGCATCTGTCTGATGAAAAGGGAGGCTTAAGGAGAACATATGTATTCTGTACTCGCCATGTTTCAATGTTTTGCTAAGAAAGCAAAGTTCAAAATTCAAAGAAAAAAAAATTTAATAATTGGAAATTATATAATTTATTATGAAATTAATAGGTGCACTCAGGTTTTGTAATGTAGGAAACAGATTTACTTGGTTAGTAGAAGCAAAAGCTGTTTCAGCATTCATCTGTTGCTGCTGCTGTTCTTTTTCAATCTCCTTCTGCTTCCTCTGTTTGTCTTGTAAATGCTTGGAATGATAGTAGAATTCCACACACTGTGATGTCCGCTTTGTCTTCACCTTAAAAACACACCCAAACAATCAAAATGTTTTTCCCTATTCGTGGTCTGGAAACATTTTGCCTTGTTTGAAGCTTTCAGGATCTTCAATAAAGAAAATTACCATTTTGTGAATGAAAGAAAAGTCTTTGCCATACAAGGTAAATGCCTTATGGAACAGCTTTTGTTCACTCATATGCCAAACATCACTGCCTGTGAAAGGGGAACAAAGAATACAAATGTATAAAGCTTAGATTTCATGTATAAGAGAAGAGCAAAATTTAAAGCTCCTTGACCAATCTCACACACAGAAAAGTTAACATTTAACTGAATATGATGCACTCTTTATTCTGTAAAAGGAAGCGCTGTAGATGAACTTAAGCATGATGTCTTTCTGATTCATCTGAAAATCTTCTGCAATCACTTAATCGCAAGCTAGTGAAGCAACCTAAAACCACTGCCAAGTTTTCATAGTAAAATTTTTAAGTCAACATGTAAAGTTTACATTTAAAGTTTACTTGCCAACAAACAAACAATTGCAAGACTCCCTCAAAGAAAACACAACACAGCGAAACAGGCCAAATGTGTGAGTAGAAACATCATCTGTGTCTTATGCACATACAGTAGGGGAAATATGTATTAAATCAATCAACATTTCTTCAGTTTTTCTTCTTCAGATGTTTCCAGTGAAGCTATCTACATGACATTGATATAAACTCAAACAAATCTAGAAATATAAGAATATATAAAGAATTCACAGCATTAAAGTCCATAAATAAAGTTATGTGTAATAAAGTGGAATGAACACACTAAGAAAAAGTACATTAAGGAAAGGAAAAGCAAGGAACTGAAATCCATAAGTAGTTACAAAGTAATTTGACCTCCTATCTATGCAATTTAATATCAAATGGGTCTGTACATGCTATAATTGTTTTTGTTACTACAGTTGGTCTCTCAACGAAACATTATGGGTAATGATGAATAACTGCAAAGAGCTCTCTCAAGACCTTCGCAACTGGATTGTTGCAGAACATAACCAATGAAACTGAATAAAAATGACAAAACTCATTCATCTTACAGTAAGCACCATTGGGCCCATAAAGAACATCATTCCACTATCCATGACTAAACCAAAAATGAGCTTTTTGGCTGTCATACTACGCACCATGTTTGGAGGAGAAATGGCACAGAAAGAAAGAAAAAAGTTGTACAGACTCATTTGATTCACTGGCCCAGTAAATCATCTGACTTACAAAGACTTCTCCACTAAGTATTTAATTTGAGTATGTTCAGTAATCTTTTCCTGTCCTTCCATTTATTCCAAGAACCTTTATTTATAGACTTTAATGTTATGAATTCTTTATATTTGTGAATTTCTTGAGTTAGTACCATTGTCTGGTGAAATTTCATGTGAATAGCCTCAATGGAAATATACTTACGAAAATTGAGAGTCCTTTACTTACTTCCCCCACTCTATATAAGCCATATGCAAGCTGTATATACTAGCTGTCCTCCATTGTTATGTAGTTGGGAAAGTAGGGAGTGAGAACTGAAACTGTTAATAGCTACCTGCATAATGGTAGTCCTTAGAAGGTGTAGAGTTGGAGAAAAACATCATCTCCAAAGCAGCCTGTAATAGACAATGTTAATGAAAGATGAGATTTATTGTCGACTTTGACATTTGATGTCATCAAGTGACATTCATAACTAAAAATTCCTTACCATTATGTTGCCTTGGCACAAGGAGAGACTATGAAGGGCAAGCTCCAGATTAGCACAACCTCCAGGTAAAGCAGCAGAAGTGCTGAGATCTAGAAGATTCTCCACTGAGGTGAAAAGGGCAATAATTACTAAAAAAGTTACTTATACATTTGTGAAAAATAATTGCAATTGAAAATGAGGCCTAAATTAATTTTTAACATAAACATTTTTAATTACAGATTTAAGATGAATACAGTTTGATTTGCATATATGCGTTATTATTTTGTAATCATTTCTTGTGTTTAGTACACCTATATAATAGTAGCAAATTTACATTTACATTTATTCATTGGGCTGACGCTTTTATCCAAAGCGACTTCCAGGACAGAGGAAACAATCAAGCGTTCGCTTTGCATAGAGCAACATTGAGGTGGTGCTACACAGAAGACGAACGCATTGCTCGTAGTTATAAAATAAATAACAGACGCAATTACTGTAATACATACATATGCCAAGTGCTTAAACAACTACAGAGAGCAAATTTAGTATTGTTTGCATATACATAGTATACATTATATTGAGTCTGCAGATCTTTGCAATTGGCAAGCTTCTGCCTTCAATGAGTTATGACAGGAACAGAATACATTTACATCCTATGAGCAAATAACTAATTTACAAAATCTTGAAAAAAGAAAAGAATAATGAAGTATATTCTAACAATGCAAACTCAAAATATGAAAATAGGAAGCCACATTAGTTTTATAAAGCACACGACTGACCATGGCCTTTAGAGTGATGCGCATTTACCAAATTCACAATAGCAAATGTTTGGGCAAAAGGAAAAATTTTAAATTATGCTTCACACGTAAGACATGGCATGGGTAATGTCATAACTTTGGTGTACACAGGATCCTCTAAAATCGGCCAATTAATTTTTATTGTCAGTGTAAAGTCAGTTTATTTTAGAAATTTAAAGAAACATTTTATATTATCTACTAAATGTAGACACTGACATAATGAATTTGGCAGCAGAAAGTCTTGCAAACTAGTCTTCTGAACCAAAAACATTCTAAGTGTGTGTGTGTCTGTGTATGTGTATATGTGTCATGTGTATAACCTGGGGATTTTCAAAATGGGGCTATAGCAAAAAATACACCCACGGGTAACAAATTGGTATTCACGTCAGCAAATGCAAAATATATATGATGAAGGCTACTGAAAGCTTACAAGGAAGTGTTTAAAAAATCTTTTAAAATACGATGCTGTGATTTACACAGACTCTCTTTTTTCAATCTGGTGTCTTTTTAGATGTTTCTATTTCCTGTCATATTCTTTAAAATCCAGTGAACAAAAGTGTATAAGCTGACTGCCAATCAGAATAGTACTGACAACTGACAAAAACTTGATAATTGTAAAATAAGCAATGATGGACTGTTTTATTTATGTTGTTTTTGTATGTGTAGAGGCAAATTTGTATGGGTAAACAGCTATAAAATGTTTCAGAGAAAGCTGATGATAAGTGTATAAAATGTGATGCTGTGAGGAGCTTTAAACCCACTCGGTCCTGCTGAGGAGTCCATCTGAACACCCCTCTCTGCCAAAGACCTGATCTAAAGTCTTCATGGCTCCTCTACACAAGGAACAGCTGCTGCCCATTTATACTAAGAACTATTATTTATATTTATTTTGTTATTTTTCTTTCTTTTCTTTTGCTTGTTTTT
>JBBPDA010041085.1:0-14417 GCA_037974385.1 Arnoldichthys spilopterus
CGTGTGATGGGTTAAATGCAGAGGTCACATTTTGTTGTGGTGCTTGAGTGTGTTCACAATGACAGTCACTTTCATTTCATTTCACTATAAGGCGACTGATATATTGACTGTGACCTTCATTCATAGTGTATATGACATTTACAAGCTGTTTTTCCAGTACAAGCGTCTGATACCTGGTTTGTAGGATTGGAGAGCGATATCTTCAGCATCTCCATAGCTCTGATCATTGACTGCATAGCAGTGACGATGTTCTGGTAGACCAGCTTCGTGAAGCTTTTCCTGTCCTCTTCAGTGTAGCCGGAGCCATGAATGATGCGCATCTGCTTAATAAAGGTGCTCTTCCCACTCTCCCCTGTGCCTGAGAGAGAGAGAGAGAGGAGGAGGAATATAATATTTAAGAGCTAAAATCATAACAAAAAGCACCTTATCGTTTACTGCTGGTCTTGGTCCTCATGCTTTATCTGTTGGTTTTCACAAAAAACTGTGCAAACGTTTACATACCACTGTACAGTAACCAGCTAATCGTGCTGTCTTTCTTTAGAGGCTCTGAATGAACAGGACACATTTAAAAAGTGGGCTGCTTGTATCTCGCCCTCTTCACTTGTGTATATATTATTCCCTGGAGAAGAACAAACAGTGGTTCTCCTCAGCGCGTTGGCTAGCATAATGACATGCCTGAAATGATTATGTTATGCTGAGTGAACTTGCAGTTTGTCAGGTCACTTGCTTTTATACACCATAGGCTGCTCAGTAGGCCGGCGAGGGTTTCTGTGCTTCGGAATGGGTTAACATAACACTGGATTAGGCTTTATTACACAATGTTATACAGTTACACCTGGCTAATACTGACAAAACCACAAAAACAGCTCTATTCACCACTAACTTTGATTTTATGACCACAGCCCACAAACTTTTCATATTTATAGTGGCAAAACAGGTGAATTTGTATCTTTTCTGGACAGTCCCACAAAGTTCTAGAACGTTCTAAACGATTCCTGAAAGTTCTAAAAAAAAAAATAAAAAAAATTTGGACTATTGTAGAAACTTCTGGACAATTCTCACAGTTCCAGAATATTCTGGAAGTCTACTTAGCATTTAAAGTGAATGGAGAATGTTCTTGAAAACAGAGAAGTTTCAAAATGTCGTTGTCCTGAGCACAGAAGCAAATTTTTTTGTAGAACAACAGCCGTTTTCCATTGATTTTAGGCAGAAGGGATTGGGAAAACACACTTTGTCCCCAGGAACAGGAAGGTTCTGTAGTGTTGTTGGTAAAGACTGAGATGGACGCACAGGGAAAAGGTAATAAATATCCTGAAATTTGAAGCTGAAATTAGAAGAGTTAGATGTATTGATGAGGTCATTTTTGATCAGCACGTCACCCAAATGAACTACACATAGTGAACATTACCCATATTAATGGCAACAAGTGATTGAAGCGGGCACTTTTCATGCTAAATGCTCACTTGTAGTAACAAGGAAGCAAACACACTGAGATAATGAGCTCACACTGTGATCATGGAGCTGTGAACACTGAGCATAAGGTAAAGGAGTAAAACCTTAAACTGAGAAGCGGAGTCCAAGACTGACGCAGAGAGGAAGGGGATGTGCTTCACTTATGTCTTGTTTAAAGAAAGCCTGGTAGGACATCAGTCTCTGGGCTGGCTGTGAACATGAAATCTTTTACTGCTACTCCAGCCACAGAGGGGCAATCTGCCAGACGGCAACAGGTTTATATTTGTGATGGCCCAAATCCATCATACCTCTTTTCCGATGTTGTAAAATTGAGAATCCAGTCATTTTTCCTTTGAAAAGTCCTGAGCTAAACTGAGCTATTTGCTGTGTAAACCAGTGTAGACCGGCAGTTTGCCCTGTTGGATTAAATGAGGCCAGAAGTGCACGTTAAAACAAGTTAAACTTCTCCCTCCGGTTAGAACCTCCACTCAGCTCTGAGACAATAACCGGTGTTGATTTGAATTAGGGTTATTACTCAACTTTACCTGACTGTTCAATTTAAAAATTCACATCCTTAGTTATGAGTTTTGACAGGGGTGGCCCGTGGCATAGGCGACATAGTCAGTTGACTAGGGCACAAAATGCCTGGGGAGGCCATGAAATATGGTAAAAAAAAATATTTTTTGTTCCCTATAAGTGCGACTAGAGGGAGTTCAACTCATAAATGCTGTTTCCCCACCTACATTCAGATAAGGTCCGCCCCTGCTAAGACTGGCTAACGTTTAGACACAGAAGCAGCTTATAAAGATGGTAATTCAATCCCAATCCAAGCGCCGTTAACCGGTCCTCGTGTAGAACACAGGATTTGTCGGAATACGGTTGGGAAAATGTTCGATAGAAAGACCGGGCCATTAAAAATAAGCACTTTCGAGAGAAAGATCAGTCATCAGCCTCTGGCAACAGTCATGTTGTTTTAGCAGAAATGTTTTTACTTTTTGTTTCTTATTTATTGAAAGATTTTCCGAAGGTGTTTAAAGAGTTCCCGCATTAAAATGTTCCCTTTAGACTAAACCAGCCGTACATGACATAGAAAGTGATGTAGCGAGCATATATAAGCTGGACACTCATCATAGACACCCTCCTTCTCTACCTGCTTCTATCAGACTGACTGTGAATCCAGGAAACTGTTTTAGTCGTAGTTAGAAATTTCATCCTCCATGTGCTGTCGGAAAACACTCCTCTCTCCAATGGTCCATATAGTCGAGCCCTCACGTCAATTCCTCTGCTGGCATTGGAATTCAGTCAGACCCGGTAAGTTTAACACCCTGTGATGGACCCGACCATGCATCCACCAGACTGAGATCCTTTAGGGTTCGGCTAGAAAATTTCTCTACGAGAGTACTGCTAGCCATTTCGCCCCGCCTTGCCTCGGTACAGCAGCACTATGGATGGTTTAGTCTTTAAATCTGTGTTCGACACTTTCCACCCCTGTCCCCAAGCCAGCTTACCTGGGGTTGGAATTCTGCTTGCCTTCATGCCTCAGGCTCCTTTCAGTACAGACGTGTTAAGGGCTTAGCCTTGCTGCTTCGTGAACGACTTATGACTATTAGTTACTGGCACGAATGAGCTTGACAAACTGCTCTACACCTTCCCATCGCTGCCTCTTTTCTCAGCCCAGAGAGGGGCTCTCGGTCTCTACTACAAGGGCCTTCATGGTGGCTTCCACCTCAGAGGCACCTTCATTCCAGGGTTAAGGGAAGTATCACATTCCCAACCGAGTTTCTCTAGCTGTACTGGGTATTCCCGAAAACAGGTAGGCGCCTGCCCAACCTGAATCCTTCGAAGTGCCAAGCTCCATCCACTCAAGCTTTGGCAGATGGAACACTTTGAAATTGACTGTATTGTTAATTCCCCTCCATGATTAAGGCCTATCTTGCCACTTTAGATAGCCATTTGTTTTTGGGGCGAGGCTTCGCATTGGGCTCTCAAAGTTGATTATAGCTTTTTAAAAGGGTTGAGAAGGTTTTTTCTGCCCCGTGCACCTAGATGACCACCCTGGGATCTCCCACTGATGTTGGATTTTCTTTGTGACTGCCCTTCAAGCCAGCAACCAATGAACACACAGCCATTAGATGGTAGTACTTAGAGGTAGTGCTCCTACTCGCAGTGTCTACAGCAAAACATGCCTGCCAACGTCATGCTCGTTCTGCCAACACATTCTGTCTCCAGTGGGGCTTGAATGATTGTGGACTAACCCAGCCTTCCTGTGCAAGGGATTATCCCTGAAATTGATCAACCAGCTAAGTAACATTACAGCATATACCACACAACATAGTCTGTGACCTGTAAATGTACTCAGACATTACATTGCAACTCCTTCGTTGCCTTGTCAAGATCATCCAGTTGGCCTAAGAAGAAACCAACCATCCAATGCCTTCACTGGCTACAGACCACTCTGGTGGAGCTTTTGCCACATCCTGGGCTCTTCCTGCAAAAAGATTCTGTGGCTGAAGCAAAGACTGGGGTCACCACTCTCAAACCACACAGCAACTAACAATACTTGTGACACTTTGAGCACTTGTAAGTACTGTCTTGCCTGTCAGGACATACAGAATACAACACTGGTTATGAATGTGGTTACGTGAGTAGTGGATGACCTCCAGGGTTACTGGTAACTCACAGTGTGCAAGAAGAGACTGGGTTCCTGAGGGCGTTTTCGTGAGTGGCAAGCTCTCCATTTTACTCCCTATGTTATGCCGAATGCTATTCAGAATGCTCGCTCTCTGGTTGGGCACAGCAGAGCATTAGCCACTTCTAATGTTTGCCAGGTGAATTCTGCACCACTGGGCGGGGGAGGGGTACGCTGCAAAACTAGACGAGTTAAGAGGCCCTGCACCCAAAAAAAGGTGAAAAATACCAGCCTTAGGAGCTGCCGGTAAGGGAACACTCCCAGGTTTAAGGGAAAGGGGAATGGTTCTTGCATGCAGGAGCTCACCCAAAACTGATGCGGACCTCTCTTGCCAAAAGATTAACCCTTTATTTGCCAAAATAATAATTTGCCTAATTTTGTAGTATAACCCCTAAATTATAATGTATTATAAAAATATATGTTGTCTATAAGCGCAAAAACTTTTTTCTTTGGCTTTTGGGGTGTCATGTTGGTGCAGTGGTTAGCACTGTCTCCTCAGAGCAAGAAGGTCCTGGGAGAAGGTTCTGCAAGCTCTCTCCATGTTCGCGTGGGTTTCCTCTGGGTGTTTCAGTTTCTTCCCACTGTCCAAAGGCTTGCAAAAGGTTGATGGTTACTCTGAATTGCCCATAGCCATTGTGTGCATGAATGGTTGTCTTTTCAAGAGCCAGTTGCAACAAAATCTCGTTCTGATGTATGCTGCACCATATATAATCTGAATGACAAAACTAATAGTCTAATCTAATCTAATCTAATCTATGATTTGGCCTCCTGTCCTGTGTGTACCCCCACAATGGACCCTTAGTCAGCTGGGACTGGCTACAGCTTCCCCGTGACCCAAAATGGCAGAAGCGCTTTGAACAATGAAGGAATGAATGTTGCATTTTCAGTCATTTTACTCCATTTTTATTGGCATGTTCATTAATTGTTCACACAACGTAAAGTGCAGCTATAGTTTGCAAACTATGTCAAAAAGTGTTGTGAGGTTTTAATCCAACTGTGATATAAAAATGAGTGCCCCAAATCACACAAACTGCAATTTTACACTAAAATCCAGAGAGATATTTAGAAGAAGACAGCATTACTGCCTCAAAGTAGTAGTGGTAAAGTGTATTCCATATGTGGGCTCATAGGCCTGAACTATTTGTTAAACAAATTGTGTTGGCTAGTGTGTATATGTGGCAGTAGACGTGCCTGTAGATGTAGTGTGTGTGTGTGTGTGTGTGTGTGTGTGTGTGTGTGTGTGTGTGTGTGTGTGTTTATACATGTGTGGGTCCTTTACTGGAAATAATATTGCATTTTATATCAAGCCTAAACAACCAGCAATAAGGAAACAATGTGCTGTTTCACTATTACCTATTCAGTGTCACATCACACACCTGCTCTTACGCCATGTGTGGCCAAAACCAGTCAAATGTTTTCGAACACCCAATCTTTCCAGTTTTTTCTGGTAATCTGAGCAGTTCAAGACCATATAATCTTAAATGGTAAACTGCCTAAGGTAAAAAAAAAACAAGCACTTTTCAGGAATTAAGGACCTGTTTAACTTGCAGCTTTCCTGAAGCACAGGAAATAAAAGAAGCCCTAAACGTTAATGCAAATAATTCCTCAAGGTGCCATAACGTTTGCTGCTTTACGTTCACCCCCATCT
This sequence comes from Arnoldichthys spilopterus, assembly GCA_037974385.1. Lineage (NCBI taxonomy): Eukaryota > Metazoa > Chordata > Actinopteri > Characiformes > Lepidarchidae > Arnoldichthys > Arnoldichthys spilopterus. The sequence goes on from JBBPDA010041085.1 coordinate 5,790, forward strand.
GTTTAGTTCATCCCAGACCAGCTGGATGGAGCTAAAGACTCCTCCTGGAACTGAATCCACTGCCGAGTTCTTATTGTAACATCATTACCTTACTTTGTGTCTTTGTTTCTGGCCTTTTCCTCCCCATTGTGATAGTGATATACAGTACTACTTCCTGCACTACAGTATAGTGCTGATAATGCATCAGAGGCTGTGGGAACAATGTATCCAGCTCTGCCTTTGTTCGTGCAGAGGGGTTTGTAAGTCATCAGCGGGGGGGCTTGGGGAAAAGTCTGTTGTCCTTTAAATCTACATAATATTTAAGGAGTGGCTGTCAGAACTCCCTGGTGTATTACATATGGAGAGACTCAGATATGGCATGATGAACAATCTTAAGACTTTTTACAATTTTTGGCAGACATTTTTGGATCATGTGGCTCGGCTTGATGGAGACCCCAACCAATAACCAAGTTCACTCTTTTTTCTACTTTTCTCAGGGATTGGCCTGTAGATCCTTCTGGGAAATCTGTAAATATATTGTTTAGAAAAATCTACATAATATTAAGTACATAATCTAGTCTACATAATAGTCTGTGAATCTAAACGTTTTAATTCATGATGTTTTATTTTTCGTTGACACTCACCTTTTTTACCATTTAAGGCTAGTCACTGTAATCAAACTGCTTCCGTTAACAGTAAAAACTGGAAAAATGTGGCATTTGACCACTACTATATATATATATACCTCCTTTCACCAACACAAATCTAAGTAATTTGACATTGAAATCTCCTCGGATGCTTTTTCGTCCTTGGGCTCCATCTTTGCATGAATTAGCATTCTGTGAATTTCCAAGTATTATTGGGCTGCTTCACACAAATGAAGATGACCAGATTTGAATGAGTCCATTTGGCAGCTGCAGAGTGGCAGGAATTCTAGCAGAAACCTCTGTGGTGTCAGTATTCTCGGTACACTTCGAGCTGATCAACCGATGACTTGAATTGTTTTGTTCTAAATAAAAACGTCCTGTTTGACTACTGCTCTGTTGCATACATGGCAAAAATAGATGTAGGTAGATATGAGGTCTTTCTCATTTCCTGTTTGAGGAGCAAGTATTTCCTGTTTAAACAAATGACATTTTTCGTGAGTGGACTGTGAATGTCAGATTTCAGCGCTTTAACCTATGAGGAAGGGCATGATTATGGCCGTTCGTGCATACATTACAAAACGTTCTCCTGTAAATTGCAACAACTGTTGTCAACGGCAGGTTCCTTTCCTTCAATGGCATTCACCACATTCTAGCTCTGACAAACCTAAATGTCCCTCAGACATACCTAAACATTTTAAAACATTACCCTCAACCATATGAGGAAATAAATGTCACGTAGAGATGTCACATAACTAACCAAACACAGGTACTAAAAAGATTGAAACTTGGACGTCTGATGCTGCCATCTTTCACAAGCAGGACACTTTTTCTTAGAACATACATGTATTTATTATTCTTTTTCTTCTTATTATTATTATAATTATTATTAAACTACATAGCAGTAAGAGTTCTATTTTAATTTTGTTCCTGGGGACAAAGTGGGTTTTCCCTTCTGCCTAAAATCAATAGGAAATGGCTGTTGTTCCTCAAAAACTTTGCTTCTGTGCTCAGGCCAATGACATTTTCAAATGTATCTGTTATCTAGAACATTCTCCATTCACTTTACATGCTACGCAGACTTCCAGAACATTCTGGAACTGTGAGAATTGCCCACACATTTCAAAAAATTGTCCAGAATTGTTTTTAGAACTTTCTGGAATCTTTTGGAGTTGTTTTAACGTCGGCTTTAGACATAAGCAGTTGAAATATAACACTTAGAAGCCAGAAACAGAAATTGTCTAAGTAGTGTCTTGTAGTATTATTATTATTATTATTATTATTATTATTATACACCTAGGGCATTTCACTGTTCTTTTTGTGTTGTGTTTGGCCAAAAAGGATGGTTACCATCGACGGGCACAATAAATCTGCACCTAAACTGCAACGTGTGCTTTTGTTTTTTAGGGCTCGACCTTTCCGCTTGGGCCTGGTCCCTTAAGGAAAGCTAATTGTGGTCAGTCGTTGGGATAATGAATCCATGGGGGACTGTGATCAGACTTACACGCTTTAAGCATCACTGTGCGAGGCTGCGTGGGGTGAATTACCCTTCCATTCACATTGTCCTCATACAGCTGAAGTGCTTCCTCGCTCTACCACACACCCGATCTCAGAAAATGTAAACCGGAGGGAAAAGGAGACATGACATCATAGGGCAGTCAAGTCCACAAATGGAGGTGGATTACATTTGAAATTCATGGACTAAACTGGCCTTTTCTACCTATGAGAGGGTGAGAGAAGTAGACAGGGGTAGATAAGGCAGGCACTTGTCCTGGCTGGATGCATGTGCTGGAAGGATGTGTGCTGTTGAAGAAAGTTTGCTTAGAGCTCATTCATGGTAGGAGTTTCTGCTTTGCATGCATTTGCATTAACAGAGCAGTCATGATGACTGTGCTGCCAGAAGCTAGAGTTCAGCAAACGGTGCTATGGTCACCATAAGCCACACACAAACTCATGACCAGGCATTTGCCTCTTTGTGGTGACCTAGGACTTCTTCGCCTTCACTGTTCTTTCATTTAAACCCACTTTTGTTTTGAAATCCACCAACACATATCATATTAGATTTGTTGCATATTGCTAACGTTTTGCCTTGTAACATCCAGTTAAAAAAGTGGTCTATTTAAATCAAATTTGCACAGTTTCCCTCTGAATGCAGTCGAGATTTTGACACAGCCTTATTTTCATTGATTTTGATTGATTTTAGCTACATCAGCCTTTTAGCTACAGTGCAAAGCTCAATAAACAAACCTCAGACACCAAACATGTACTTGCTAATCAGCTAAAGTTGATAGGGATGCACAATGCACTGGGTTTTTTCAGTTTTTCAGTTGAGTTATAGTTAAAGTTCACGTTAAAAGACCATTTTTTAAAATAAATGTGATATGTTCAAAGTCAACAAGTAATCGTGTAGAATTACCATGATTTCTATAAGGATCAAAATAATCGTGATTCTGATTTTTGCAATTAATCCAGCCCTTATCTGCATCAGACATAAGATATTGACATCTGCCTACAGATTTCATATCAGTGCATTGGGGAGGAGGAATTGTAGAAATTACACTGTGGTGGCCATTTCAGGTCCAGAAAGTGAAACTCCACTACAGGATTTTGTTCCAACTGCCTGGATGCCTCAGTTGGTGCCGCGTAGCAGCAGAGGCATCCAGGCAGTTGGAACAAAATTCTGGATTGGAATTTTTTATCTTCATTGCCTAAATGTCCACCTTTGGAATTCGCTCTTTAACAAAAACACTGTGTACTGTGTTTCTCATGATAACTCGCACTGTGTTGCTGTAAAAAGCTGCTTGACTCACCCAGCAGGAGCAGCTTCAGCTCTCTTCTCGAGTCCTTCTTGTCCCTCCGGAGCTGCTTGTCTATCTCCTGATTAATCCTCTGACACTCCTTCTCCTCAGCCGACATGCAGCACCCAGCCATGGTAGCCCACTTTTTGGGTTTTTACGGATTTTCAACGAAAGAAAATTACGTATTTACACTATGTGAGCTTAGTGTAACGGCCGTTTCTCACTGCAAGCTAACAACTCATGAATACGCCCCTTACATCGGGGTTGGAGCTGTCAAAAAGTTACTTTTTTCAGTTTAAAAGACGAATAATTGCCCTGTTTGTGAGAAATATATATTTTTCTACCATCCTAAACGCTAATTCCGCACTGTTTTTGCTCGGGTTTCTCTCTCATCCTCCTTCCAGGAAAGCGAAGCCAAAAGTGGGTATCCTGACGACTCCCCCTGCTTAAGAATCGTCTCTTGCCCATCCCTGAACCTCCACCTGTTTTCCGACAGTTCACGCCCCCCTGCTTCTTTATTGGTCAGGGTTTCATGCTCGCATTCAACGACTGGATAAGAGATCCTACACCGGACTGAGTGAACGTCTGTCAGCGAATCGCAGCATAGAACGGGAATTTGTCAGAATACGGGTGGTAATGTAAACTAAGCACCTGTCGCATGGGATGAAAGTTGGTATCACCATTAATTTCAGCTAAAGTCACATATTGTTCCTATAACAGGGCAATGGGCTGTCTTTGGTGAGAGGAGTTTTTTTCTCCAGAGTAGTTTAGACAGACGTGAAATAGTTTCATGGACTAAATTGACTGCGTGAATCACAAAACAGCAAAAACTGGAAAATCTTTTTCCACGTGTCACTTTATGGTAGTCGCTCCTCCGGAAAACGCCCGTAGACACGTCGGCGAACACACAACATTTCCTACCTCGATCTTACCTGCATTCAAAACAGCAAGGCACAGATTTGCAACTGCTTTCCAAGGGAAAGTTCATTTTTTGAGAGAAGAACAGCCTCAAACTGCAGTGCAACCATTTATTTCCATGTTACACAATCAAGGCATCATTTCATTATTGTAGACTTTAACGGAGATGTTCTCTACACACTGGTCACGTGCCATCTGTGAGGTGTACTTTAACTGCATTCTGCACTTTAAATCCATACATGTATCATATTTCTCAAAGTTAGTGACCTCTAAAAACAAATCTACCTTGAGAAAAATGTATTTTTAAAAAATTACTACACTGGAGAAAATCTACTTTGGAAAAAAAATCTATTCAGGAAAAAATATTCTAAAAAAATCTTCTCTGAAAAATCTATTCTGAAAAAAATCTACTTTGGAAAAAATATATATTCTGGAAAAGCTATTCAGGAAAAACATCTATTTTGGAAAAGATTCTACTCTGAAAAATCTATTTTGGAAAAAATGTGTGATATGTTAACTCTCTTAAACTTTCATTTTACTGATAAACGTTTAAAGAGAACATTTTCAATGTTTTCACAGATCAACTTAAATGTATTTTGTAAATATAAACAAAATTAGAATTTCATTTTTGCTCATTCTTGTTTTATTCAAAATTTCAGCTGCACAACAGTTGGTGGTCACTGTTGTCTAATTCTCCTCTACATCAAGCTCCATACATTTTCAGTAGGAGACAGATCTGAACTGCTGGTAGGCCAGTCAAGCACACACACTCTGCGTTTATGAAGCCATGCTGTTGTGGCGCATGCAGAAGGAGGCCTGGCATTGTCTTGTTGAAATAACCATGGACTTTCTGGGAAAAGATGTCACCTTGACAGCATGTGACTCTCTAAAATCCTGAATATTCACCTTTGCATCAATCGTACCTTCTCACATGCACATCATATGTGCTGAAGTCATCAATGCACAAGCAACTCCCTTTACCATGACAGATGTTGCATTTTGCACCTTTCGCCGAGCCTTTGTGTCTTTCTGTCCACCTGAGTTGAGCTTCTACCCAGAGACCTAAAACTTGTGCATTAGGAGAAGTGCTACTGTTTGTTCCTCTTAGGCTAGATTTAAACATTTAAAGCTTAAGCCCAAACCTCCCTTACTAGTAGGGAGGGACAGCAGGTACAGCCAGGTAGCATTTTTTGGTACCTTAGGGGTTAGGGTGTGGAAGGATTGAATAGACATGCAGGCTGCTTCCAAACACCACACTTTTCGACTTTACATAGTACACTAATGAGTGCACTGCTAATGGTATACGATCAGTGGTGTTGAAAGAAAAAACATTGACTCTGAAAATCAGTAGTATCATATCATTGTATTGATAATAAAACTCAGTGGCATCTTATCATTGCATCAGAAAGAAAATCAGTAATATCATATAACTGATAACAAAATCAGTGGCATCAAGACTCAACTGTTTTGCACCCACCTCACCACATAAGCCTAGTGGTCACATATGAACTATTGCTACCCGATAACCGACCAGATGTTGTCCAAAAATAAGGTTCCACTTGGTCTTTACTGTAGTTTTTACTGTAGCACTTGTCAACTGTTATATTGTAGTAGTTAGTGTAAGCACCTGGCACATGTATGTATTATATGTATGTAAGTTGCTCTCTGTAGTAGTATAAGGTATAAGAACTTAGCGTATGTATTTATTGCAGTAGTTGCTGTCTGTAGTAGTATAAGCACTTGGCATATGTAAGTATTATAATAGTTGCATTTGTTATTTATCTCTACAACTACGAACAATGCGTTGGTCTTCTTGTGGCACCACCTCCAGTGTTACTCTATGCAATGCGGACGCTTGATTGTTTCCTCTGTCCTGGAAATCGCTTTGGATAATAGCGTCAGCCAAATGAATAAATATAATGTAAATGTAAATGATCATATCATTGTATCGATAAAACAATTCAGTTGTATCGTATCGCTGAATAGAAAAAAGTGGCATGTTATCGCCCATCTCTAATTTGCGGGCCACTGCGCCTGCATTTCTCTTTCACTCCGCTAGTTGGCGGTAATTGGTCCTTTAACCTGCTCCAGATCACAGAAGAAGGAAGCGTTCACTTTTTCAAACGGCAGCCGCGGCTCTTCGGCTCCCCTTCACTCCGTCGCCCTGCAGGCGGTTGGTGGGGAAACAGGAATAACAAACAGCGACAGCAACGGCACACGTACGCTCTCACCCCTCCAATAAAGCCTGTGTACAGACGTTACCTTCACTTTAGCTACAGAACCTACTATGTGGGGTGTCCTAGCTAACAAAACAGCCTTAGCTTAGCCTAACAGTCTTTTAACGAACTAATTTGAATAGCTTAGCAACCAGCTAACTAGCCTTGGCATATTTTGACGGCTTGCCTTTGCCATTTAACGCCAGTGTCCTTTAATTTCACATAGCTAGCTGGACTATCCATTGCCTATCAAATAAGCTAAGACGTTGTATTATAGCCTAGCGGGCCGTGAGCTGCTCTTTAGCTAGCTAGTTGTTGACATTTGACGATGCTGGCCTCTGCTCAGCTGAAGCGCAAAGGAGCTCAGGATTTTGCAGCCTGCTATGATTTAGCTTGTGCCGCCCAAGGCTCTGTTCCAGTGCACGCAGTAAAATCAGGCCTTAGCCAAGAGGTGCTGGACTTTAACGGAGATGTCATCAGCCTACCAGACTGGACACCTATACTGTCATCCTTGGCAATCAACAAGCATCTGCAGAGTGTGACCATCAGAAGCTGCTACCTCAGCACTCTGGGAGCACAGGGTGAGTCTTTCTACCCAGTAAGTGGGTTTGTTTTAGGGCTGAAGCAATAATAAAGATACTGTTGATATTAAGTTGCATTTAAACAGTGGTAGTGAATTACATGATTGTCATTTGTCAACTGTGAAAGGTTAGGATTGTACTGATTATTTTAGCCAGGGATCTGATACAGCGATCGATACTGGGTCAGTCAGTATGAAATTTGGTGAATATGATCCAATGGGGGATGTAATGGGTAAGGAGTGGACTCTGTGACCTAAGGGTTGCCAGTTTAAATCCCAGACACTACCAAAGGTACCCATAAGCATGGTACCGTCCCCAGGCACCACTCTCCAGGCACTGCATCTGTCAGCTGCCCACTGCTCCTACACAGATGGGTTAAATGCAGAGGTCGCATTCGTTGTGGGGCACTGTGTGCTGTGCTGTGTTTTGTTCACAATAAGAAATAATCACTCACTTTCATTCACAGATTTCACACCGTCTGCTACATTTCCATGAGCTCACACATGCAAGTTATAATGTAAACATTTTATTAATAAAGGTCAAACACAGTGATGTAGTCATAAGCAAAAGCGGCTTGAAATGAAGTCAAATGAACCGAGTTATGAACACACAAATCGGTTTTTATGTCTCACATTGATGCATGGGATTGTAAGCTGTTTTGTTTGTTATATTGATAAAGATTAATTTATTGCTACATCCCTATTAGTAATGTGTGTAACTTAAAAAATTGCAAAAGGAGTCATTTATATTACATTAGATGTGTCTATGATTGTGTAAAACATCCCATTTGTAATCATCAGCGCTCTACTGGCACACTGATACATCAGTGGAACCTAAATACTGTCTGATTTGATCAACCAGCCAGTGTTCTGGTCAGGTGTGTTTTTTGGAAACATGTCTTTGCTCATCTAATGGTTTCACCGTTTCTAGGTTCTTCCAAGGCCACCAGCAGAAAGAAGACTCCTGCGATCCATTCGAAAAATATGACTCTTCAGCTCTGCAAAGCTGTCCAGAAATGCCTGTGTGTTTCACCCAGTCTGAAGAGCCTCCAGCTTCATGGGCTGCCATTAAGAGAGAGAGACCTCAACATTCTCACGAAGGTAGGAAAAGTCACCAGGAAGCGCTTTGGTTGTGACTGAATGTGAAGTTCACATTCAGAGCTTCTGCTCTCTCTTCAGGGTTTGTCCAAGAGTGTCTCATTAGAGCAGCTGTCTCTGGCGCACTGTCCAATTGCGGATGACGGGCTAGAAGGTGAGCGTATCTGGAGTCTCCTAATCATCATTAAAACATTTTTGCTATATTCTTCTTTATATGTATCATTATGTATCATCATAATGGGCAGTGGTGGCCTAGTGGTTAGAACGCTGCCTTTGAGATCTGAAGGTTGCAGGTTTGAGTCCCTGCCAAGGCCCTACTGTGTGCACGTGTGATGGGTTAAATGCAGAGGTCGCATTTCGTTGTGGTGCTTGAGTGTGTTCACAATGACAAATAG
>JBBPDA010041183.1:0-14410 GCA_037974385.1 Arnoldichthys spilopterus
TGGACCTGGAGGAACGTTGTTTCGTTTTTACTGTGTATACTGTGAAAATGACAATAAACCTACTACTACTACTACTATTACTAAACACAGCAAGATTTCATTTAATGTTCAAATGTACTGGGGGTAAAAATAATACATATCTGTGTTTTAACATCATGGCATTGGTTTATTGATATTAGAAACACTTGATTCAATCTTTCCCATTGTGCTTATTGTGCAAAAACAAAAAAAAGCACTAACATGGCAAGCATCAGGTATGATGCTTTTCATAGTTAAGAGAAATCTGATCCTGAGTCAGCCTTTGGGGGAAGCTCTTCCCTGAAGCATGCAGTTAAACTCAACTCTAACAAGCCACCAGAGACAGCTGTAATAGGAAAACCCAGAATAGCCTGTCCTGAGGACTGGTCTCCTATTCCAGTCTAGATCTGCACAGAGCCACCCCACGAATACACAGACCTTAGCCAGAGATTTAGCTTATGAACCAATAATTCACCATATTGTTACAAAAAACAACACTTACAAAGTTGCAGCAAATCACACATATCTTAAAATATACTAAAATGCTGGTCTTTAAGTCTTCAAAACTTGCATTCCTTTCCATAAGTAGACTTCTCAGAACCCTCCACTGTTCACTCATTGTCAATACGGAATGTAGAGCATGAGGGTGGCTCGGTTACACCCGTTGTGGCAGGGCAGCGCTAAGCAGAAGACACTGTCTTTCAAGACTGTCTCTGGCTGCTAACTCAGTCATGACAGGACCGTGCTACAGGTCAGCCAGCTACTCTGCCAAATAGAACACTCTGCCGCTAAGGCACACTGACCTGGATCCTCTTACCACCTATGAAAGAAAGGAGAGGCAAAGTCACAGGCCTGAGTCAAACCACTGGGTACCAGAAAGGTGTCCAGTGTCAGTGTCTGGACTCAGATTAAACAACTATCGCTAACAACTCACAGCCACTGCACCATTTTCTTTTCAACATTTTGCTAGGTATCAGGAGAAGCGCTCCAAGTTGCTTGCTTGCTTTCTTGCTGGATGGATAGATGGATTGATGGATGGATGGATGGATGGACGGACAGTCATTTTAGGGTATATTTCTGCTCTATTTTGCACTTTGCACAACAGAGTTATGCATTTTTGAGCATTTTTGATCAAAATTTTCTGACCCTTTTAAAATGATTCTTGTCATTACTCAGGAATACTTGAAAGGCTTTGATATGCAGTTATTCAGTCTGATTTAATGATTTGCCTTTTACAAATAACTTCAGAATGATCAGTAAATTAATTTATTAGTGGTATATTTAATAATGAAAAATCAAATGTTCAATCAAATTTATATGAAAATCACTTCAAAGATGCAAAAGGCTGAAAGGAACAACCATCATGAGGAACTAAGGTTCAAGTAAGCGCTGTCAGAGATATCGCTTAATCCGTTTCTGTTTGTTACATTTTCTGTAAACTCAGTAGTAATACCTGAAAGTTTGTGAACCCTTTAGAAGTTTTATACATTTCTGCACAAATATGACCTAAAACCTTATTTGCTTTTAGTACCTGTGCAAAAATCAGATAAAGATAACCCAATTAAACAAAAGAGACAAAAATGTTATACTTGGTCATTTATTTATTAAATAAATAATATTTTAATAAAATATTATTATTAAAATGTTTGTGGAAGTGTATCATTGCACAAACAAATGAGATTTTGAGGACCTCACAAGACGAGTTGCTAAAGCTCATTATGGCTGGACAAGGTAATAAAAACATCTCAAAAAAGTCTGGACTCTGGCTCTTGGAGTGATATTTATTGGTCAAGCACTACTGGAGAGAATAACAAAGGCTTTGAATGTCTATCATTTGTAGTTAGTCATACAGACTGAACAAATGAAAAGCTTCACATTAGATCTGCCAAAGAGCCAATTAGAGTGATTTGTTTATATCAGCTACAGTGGGAGCTGGTCCTGGCTTTGAGAAAGCTCTGTCAGTCATGCTCTTAATATACAGGCTACACTAGTATGTTCTTTTAAACATGCAAAATGGACTGATTTTTCTCTAGCCTTTGTAATAGACCATTCTTAATTATAAATGATGAATCCAATACACGTGAACTACTGATCACTACATCTCAACTAAAAAAAAAAAACTAACAAAAAAAAACACAGGCTAATGCTATGCAGGTTAGCTTGTGTGATCTCAATTTCTAGCTAACAAGGCTCAAGTTGGCTTCACAGATTCTCATTTGGATTTCTAGCTCTCCCTAAAGTGCTTACATAATTGAACGAAATCTGTACGAAATCTAACTAATGGAATAGACTTTGGTACCCCATTCAGCACAGCAGCTGACTCACAGTGAAAACATGTTCTTATACAGTCTGAATAATTCACAAATTGAACTTACTTCTGTATCATTACAGTTACTTCAGTAAGCAAAAATCCCCAAAAATCTTACGTCAATGTTAAATCGCATCTGTCTTTTGGCACCTTTGGGTTACTAAGAGATCAGACACACCAACACAGTTTTGACCAGCATGGAATTCTTGCTTCAATTATACTGTACTAATATGTAGATATTTCTTAAATAGAACTGCAAAACACTTGATCTGGACATGTCTTTACCATTATAACATTTTAATTTAAGTTTGTAAGAGTCAACCTAAAAATAATATATCTTTTTTTTACCATATTCGTTTATAAGCACAATTTAAGTTGTTTTCACATAATCTTCCATCAAAACGCAACAACTTAGTCCAAGTTGTAGAGAGGCAGGCAATTTCACCATGCAAAAGAAGGTGGAAAAAAGTAACAAACACCATGTTTCACTTACAGTATACTTCCCAGGAACACTATCTATAATCAAGCAAAGCTCTACGCTAGCTCAGAGACCCTTTTTAATAAATCGTTCTACTTAAAAATATGTTGTGGTTTGAACCCATTCAAAACCACCCACAGCATCACATCTGACCAAACATGCAGAATGTATCCACTTAAGCCTGTTAAGGAAGGACTCAGGCTTCCTGGCTGTGTGAATGAGTAAGTGTCACTGGCTGGCCAGCTCACACCCTGATGCAGAGGTGTAGTATTTTATCGGTTGCTATTGGCAGACATGAACAGTGCTCTTTCCAGCAAAGGCTTGGACACTGGTATAGCATGAAACACCTAGGCTAATTATAATGAACATTGGGACTGAAGGTTCAAACCAAGCATTATTACAGATATCACATGAAATGCAGCGGTTATCACTGGTTATTACAACATGTGTAGTTTTAAGGCATTTTTTACAAATGGCAGGTGCTTTGAAATAAGTAATTTAAACAAAACTCACCATAAGCAGAATATAATTACTAATATTTCAGCCATGCAGCTTAAAGACCACCATTAACTAGGGTTGGCACAAATAGCGTTTTGAGCCTTTAGATACTTGTCTCCATTTTCAAATAAACATCCAAAAAAAGAATTCTTAATAATTAAAAAATTTCATGTCATATTTAAACATACTTTTTGTACGTTTGTTCATTTTTTTAATGAACTATTGCAGTATTGACAGTTTGACAAATGTTTACATCCATGTTGACTAATTTAAAGAGAGATATATTCAGACAGATAAGGAGACAGGCGAGTTTGACTGGATTTTCTTACCCAAGATCAAAAGACATACGTTACAGGTTACAATCACTCAGGTAAATAATTTCATTCTTAGGTCACAGATAGTTTACAAAATGAAAAGAAAACACAGTTCCTATCCTTTTCCTATTCTATTGGCAATTTCAAGTGCCTCAAGTTTGTTAGAACATTGCTGGAATTTTCTGTTCCAACTTACAGTGCAGCAGTCACAACAAGGTTGTACCATTTAAGGTAGAACCAAAAATAAAAAGGCAACATTGGCTTCAGAAATTCCACCACAAGCACAGTGACTTGGCAGGTGAGATATATTCATATATATGGAACACTTGAATTATAAATTAATTTATACAGCCACCAGACATACCATTAACAGTTAAAGTAAATAACACGGACTATCAAGTTGTTTCATTACAATGGCACCTTTAGGGGGAAGGATATATTATGCAGCAAGTGAACATTCACTTCTTGAAATGAATGTGCTGGAAGCAGGAAAAATAAGGAACCATAAGGATCTGTGCCCTTTGACAATGGCCTTACTGCGATGTCAAGACAACAGAGTCAGAGCACCTCCAAACAGCAGGTCCTACAGAGAGTTACAGGTATGCGGTAGTTAGTACCTACCAAATGTAATACATGGAAGGACAAACTTAATCTGAAAAAATAATTAGAATTTGGCTGTTTGTCTTCATTTAAACAAATGTTTTTCACTTACCTATCTTGCTTCAGTCTTTCACACAAAAGGAGCACAGAAAAGTTTGACTATGCTCAGCCTTATCTAACATTACTTGGGTTTGACATGAACGTCATTCTTGTCAAGTATTAAAAGTAAAATGTCCTTGTGCCATAGGATTTCTGATACTTTGATTTTTTCCATCGATAGAAAAAAAGACAAAGGGAAGGCATATTAACTAAATGATAGTCAGCAAACAATCCAGATCTCAATACAACTGAAAATAAACAAATGGTTCATACTGCAAAGCTGATCTGTCACATTGAAAAAGGTTGGAACCAGTTTGATGAAGAATAGTGCTTTTCATTAAAGAAGACCATAGCTCAAATAATTCAGCCCTTCAAGAAAAGCACAAGGAGAAGCAACAAAGTAGCAAATGTGATTTTACAAACCCAGAATGTTTGGCTATTGCTTGTGTCGTATCTGACACTTGTTCATTTGTTACAAATGTATTATTTGTTACAAATTTTAGAAAAAGCAGGATGAATATCACTTAATTGTGATGATTCCATCATTTGACTGGAGCTGTAGTTCTGCAGACATATTCTATTTATGAAGAACACACTTATGCAATTAAGCAATTGGTTGATGTGCTGAAAGAAAGTGATGCTGAACTGAAATGCAAAAAGCATTGTCATGGGAGTCAATTTACTAATAGTGATAAAAATGCTAAAAACCCATCACAGCTTGCGCTTCAGTCATGTCAAACATCTATGCCTTATTTACCAACTGTTCTTAAGAAGAGATTGAAGTGAAAGTGACTATTTGTCATTGTGAAAACACTCAAGCACCAAAACGAAATGTGACCTCTGCATTTAACCCATCACACGTGCACATGTAAAGGAGCGGGGTATCAGGTATCAACAGCACCAGAGAGCAGTGTAGTGGAACAGTACCTTGCTCAACCTGCGACCTTCAGGTCCCAAGGACAATGTCCCAACCACTATGCCACCATTGGCCAAGAGGACACAGATACAGATTTGAATGCTGACATGTTTGTGCAAAATAATTAGTGATGAATCAGACTTTAAGGACTTTTCTCAAGAACACATTTAAGAAAACTTAAGAAAGATATTGGTGATTGAGGCTCTCAACAAAGACTTGATTGGATATTTCATGGCAAAGAGTTTGTTCAAGAAACCAAAAGAACCATAATCATCTGAGCTCCTGACTTTGAGAACCAGTGTGCAAACTACGTTCAAAGTAGCCTAATGCACAGGCCAAAAATTTTGAAAAAGACTAATTATCAATTATTTTCTTTAGATTATTTTCCACCAATTTTTTTTCAGTAAAAATGGATTTAAAAAATAAATGTGATGTGCCAGATACTTTCTTCTTAATACTCACTTAAATAAAAGAAACTTTAAAAAAACAAAATAATAAATAAAACTTAGGAATATATAAGTGAATGAAGCTCAAACTCCCTATTTAAAACTTGTCAATAATGATGGGCAATATCTCATAATTTAAACTGCAGCCCTTGAGATAATAAAATTGCATTCTTTTAAACTGCGATTAATTTCTACAAATGTTCTTGCATTAACTTACACTTTAAGTAAGGATCATTTTTGCCTTCTTTTGTAAGGTTACCTTTTTTGGAGATAAGATTAGAAGATTCAAGTCAAAAATAGATAGTCAAAATAAGACTAACAGTCTTATGGTGAATACAGCACAGAGGCAACAGCAGCTGACCACACATTTAATGTGTATGACCCCCCACCCCACCACCCATCTGAAAACTTAAAAGCCATGAAGGGACTCCACAAGCCATCAAATAATTCAACAGAGACAAAATATGACTGCAAATGCCTGCAAAAAGGGACAATCTGGTGATCCTTAAAACTATATATGTAAAATATATAGTTTATTTGTATTATTATTAATTTAATTATATATGCATAAAATGAAGCCAGAATTCTTAATATTAGTATTTTCAGCATATATATGCATATTCTCGCAATCAAAACACACTTTATAGTTCAGAAGGGGTGTGGCGGTCAACATGTGCTTCGAGTGTGTGATTAAAGCTCAGGGTGAGGTAGCCACAGGAGGATGGTAGAGATCAGTGGTGCCTACATGCGCGATGTCTCATCATCTTGCAAAACCTGCCTGGAGGAGACTTCACGGATACGTGCGTTGGGGCAACAAGCGGGGTGCAGGCAAATATACTGTAGGACTGCAGACCTCCCCTCTCTCTCTCTTTGGATAGTCGGGGAGAGAAACTCGGCTTCACAGTAAACGCATTTAGACAAGATACGGGGGAGTTTGCCTAAAGCTAGTGTGCTTCGTTTCGTCTCCAGAGCAGCGTGTGATCACTGCGGCTCTGAACCAGGGCGAGATACGGGTAACAGTCGGAGAACTCTGCCATTGCCAGTTTTTTTTGCAGCTAACGCGCAGCCTGTCGATAGGCTAGGCCAAGCAATTCAGATAGCTCATAAAGCGGGAGAGGCCAAGACTGGAGAAGGCTAGCTTAAAGGCTTACTGGTGGCTACTGATCCACTAAAATGACTGGTTCAGCTGTAGTATTAGACATGAACTCCGCGTACAATGCAAGGTTATTTATTTTCATATAATGCATATAGCTGCTACAGGATTTTGCTTCGAAGTATTCGAGCCAGACTTTGAAAATGAATTACTTTTCTAACTCGGACAATCTAACTAGAGAATATCTTAAGAAGCACCTGGCCTTCATGATGGCGTGCCAGCATAAGTTCCACTCAACAGATGTAAATAGCAAAAACAACCAGCGGCTGCGGACAATGAGACTGATGGGTTGAATGAAATGTTCTCAGTTTTTCACAGACGGATACGCAAAGTTAAATTATTATACTGTATTAGGATGGAGCAGTCAACAATGTAATAAGTCACCGCTGCATCCAAACTATAGACCGACCACCCGGCTGCAACACGCTGCATGTGTCCTTGCACAAGCCACTTGTTTCTTCTGCACGTGATCGACTTAGTACCATGTAGCAGCCGACTTAATATGAAAATGGGTTTTAAAAAATCAGTAGAACCACATGCTCCATGGTTAAATGGGTCGATTCTCACCTGTAGTCCTTTACTTCACTGTTTCATGGCAAGCGTACAACTCCTCGATGTGTGATAAACTGCTACGGCTCCACTGTGCCGCTTAGAGTAAATCCCTCTTCGTCACACGGAATCCACCAAGCCAAGTCGAGGAGCTACAAAAATATCCCAACTTCTCAGCTGGGGATAAGCGGAAACGCGTCACACGCTTGGGGTGTCGGAAGATGTAGTTCTATGCTAACCATACAATGAACGGCAACTATGGCCTTTAGTCCTGGCTCCTTAGGAGGGGCAACAATCTTCCTAAACGCCCCCCAAAAGTAAGGATTAGAGGCTATTGTAGTTAATAATTTATTTAGCCCAGCTTACCCAGGTTTTTCCTTCAAAAGCGCTGTAATTTTAAACATTAAATAAACCACATTGCTCATTATGCCTTTAGCATTATTAGCACAGTATATTCTGTTTACATATGAAACTGCCACAGTTTTCCCTTTTATATTAAAGTATATTAAAGCATAGCAGGATTTTAAAGATAATAATAAAAAGCGTCAATCATTTAATCTAAATTCTATAACTACGTTAAATTGCATAAATTAAGTTACGTCATTGTCATACTATACCACTTACCTACAAAGTAGTACATTTTGATAAGAACCAAAAAAGAAAGAAAAATCAAGTTAATGTAATTTATTTACAAAAAAAACATTTTATTAAAAAAGCATTGGGACCATTTGAATTAATCCATTTGTCAAGAGATATTGAGACAATGTAAAAGCAGTGCACCATTTTGTAGTTGTAAAAAGTAGTAAAGAAATAAGTTTCAGGCTTTTGTTCTGACAGCGGTTGTATAATTTCCTATATGTCAGTATATATGTTTTAGTGTATGAGATGTTGTAGCAACAAAATTCTGGCTACCATATCTATGGCAGGTAACCAACAACAGTATCTTAGTAGCTTCTGTGAATCACCTTTAGTGAGCTCTGAGCCTTGTTGAAGGAGAATGATGATTGTTTTAACTGTTTATTTTACTGACAGTGTTGACCAGAGATGGAAGGGTTCCCCTACTGAGTCTTGGTTCTTCCCAAGGTTTCTTCCTCTAGCTCATGGAGTTTTCCTTGCCTCCATCGCCTTGGTTTGCTCATTAGGGGCTTGGACCTGGATTTTGTGAAGTGGCATTGTGACAACATCTGTTGTAAGAAGCGCTATACAAATAAAACTGAATTAAATTAAATTCTCACTATGTTCAAATATATATATATGATTTCTGTATGTGACTTGCAAGAACTCTTCTTGCCACAAAAGCATGACTTATAATATGCACCTGCCTTTAATTTAGCATGTTAATCTGCCAGTTAAACATTGAGCCAAATCCCACATGATACAGTTATTGTAATGGCTGATTCCAATGTCATGGCAGGGCAAGCCAAATTTATTTGTACAGTGCTTTTCAGACATTGCACAGGGCAATTTTACATAAATCTGGGACCTAACCCCCATGAGGCTTAAAAGGGTGGGACCCCTTTTCTTCGATGCAAAGCTAGCAAGCAAGTATGTAAGAATGTGAGTATTAGGTTAGTACTTTGTGCCAAAAAAGTCTCTTCTAACATATCCTTCAGAGTCACAGGCTGGTATAATGTATGCTGGTATAGCACACGTTCCTTTCTGTTAGTGTGAAGTGGAGTAGTATGATAATATTTTGTACAAAACTGTCAAACTTATACTATTTAGATTAGTACATACATATTAGTATATTAGTACATATATACCTTATAGTATCAGGATATAGTTTGCAATTGGGACAAACTGAATACCTAACATTTGCTAGTTATGTATCACCCCCCCCCCCAGTTTTTTGTGGAATTTAGCCATCTCCAATTCTAACCATTAGTTAGACTCCACCTATCACCTCATACCACTGACATTGGGAGGTTATAGGCTAGCACATGCTTCCTCTAAATGACTAGAGGTCAACCACCTCATCTACTCAAACTGCCACTACTGCTGTGTTTATTCTACAGGATTTTAATCCTGACAGTTGTTGAAAGTTTTTTGAAATTGAGAAAAACCCCAGATTCGGGATAAATCAGTGTCCATTCTTCTTCAATCCATTTTTATAGTGTGGAAACTGTATTGACCCGATTGTGATTGGTGGTGAGCAATGAGTTACAGCCAATAAACCTTAGTAATAACTGAATATTCTTTTTTCCCTAGTTGTTTTGCGGCAAATCAACACATAAACAACTTGGATTGCTCGCTTCTTGCTTTTGGAAAAAAAAAATCCCTGTCTCATGCTTGGTATCCCATCATTCCCATGTCACTTCTTGCATGTGTTTTTATGACAAAACATATTAAGAGAACAGACAAACTTGTCAAAGATTCCTTTTGGTGAAAGATCTTGTAATATCTTGTAATAATTGCACTACATACAGCTCTTTGGTCCGTGTAAACTGTGTACAAATGTGCTCTAGAAGTAAATTTTACTTACTTACTAATGTCACCCCCTGTCACTGATCAGTCATATAGTGTGCATTAACAAGAACAACCACAAGATTTCTGAATTTTAGACAAGCTGCAAGCTGCCTGATGTGAACAGTACAGTGATCTGACAACTTTGAAAGACATGTAGTGTGTCTGTGGACTAATGCAATGTCACTGGACATTTAACTAGCTTTGAGGAGAGCACTGATTGCCGATTCTGTCTTTGTGTCAAATTTATTTTGAAGAGTAAAGGCTAAAAAGAATTGGTCCCCCCAACTTGTCAGTGCTACCAAAACCTTCCATTTATTCATGAGTCCATACTGATCATATATGAAAACTAAGCTGCAAAAACAACCGGTTTTAATTAATTGATCTTGTAATTTTAATTTAATATCCACATTCAGTCTACAGTAGTTTAGATCATTAGAGTGTTTCAACTCAGACTATTTTAAATGAGGCACAATCATTTACCTATATCAGCTTTAAAGGCACATTAAAGGTAGTCTTCAAGGTAATCAATGAAATTAAATTGGAAATAGGAAATAGGAAAAGCCCTCATAAGGTTCTTGGTAGAAAGTTTACAATTTATAGAGGTTTCTCAAACTTTTTAATGGTTCTTCATGCTCATACATCAAAAAATAGATATAAGATCACAAAGAGGTATTTGGGCAGTGTCCTAAATGAACTGTGTTTGTTAACAAAAAAGACCATGTTTGAAAAACGGGTTTTGTGAGTGTAAAGAGCATTTTAAAGTTTTAAGAATCTTCAATTAAATTCATAGCTATGTACCAGTTTCCTTAAACATTCAAATTGTATTGAATTTGATTAAGCTTTAAAAATGTTCTTTACATTCACATATCTAATTTACAATTTTTTTCTCAAAAAGAATCATCCATTGAAAGCTACTGCCACTTTGGAGGACCCAAAGTAATGCTTCTGCATTGCACCCTTTTTGGCACTTTTATTTTTAAAGAGCGTAAGACCTAAAGTTACAGGCCTCTTTGTGACAATACTGCTGTGATCTGCAGCTCAGTCTTAAATACAACAGTGCAGCACTTGCCAGTATCCCTGTGTGGGAAGACAGTAGTAAATAGATTTTTTACAATGGAAACAAAGAGAAGGATCTGTTCAATGTCTTATAAAGGATTTGGGAGTGAACAGAATGTTTCTGTGGAATTCCCATGATTTATGGTTTCCCATCAAAATGTCTTTGTAGTTATATGAGTGGATGGAGGCCTGTTTTATTAAGAATTAGTTTTGTGTGTTTGCCTTTTCAAAGAGAGAGAGAGAGTGAGAGTAATGTGCCAAAAAAGAGACACACATGCTGAAAAAGTGATTTTTTGTTGTTGTATGGAATTGTTATGCAAAATAAACTAATCACAAAAAGAAAACTTCAAAACTACAAGAAAATGTGAGCTGTGTCTTATACAACAGTGATTTCCAACAATAAGCTCTGATAAGTTGAGAATTGTTCTACCTGTTATTAATGATAACAGCATGTTTCACATATATCATTCTTTATATATCATAAAATTATTTATATTCATAATATAAACTATTGATACCAACCTGGGGCTTATTTGCTTTACTCATTTGTTGATATTGTAAAACTGATGTCTAAAAGCAAATAGAACACTTGAGGTCATGTGTTATCATACAGAAAATCAGGTTGTGGTCTTTCTCTCTCTCTCTCTCTCTCTCTCTCTCTCTGTCTCTCTCTGTCTCTCACCTTTTCTCTCTCTCCCTGTTTTCATTAAAGTTAACCAATAATTATTTTCTGCATCACGTAGCAAGAACTTTAATTATTTAAAAACATATATATTTTACATCGCATCCTGTTTGTCAGATTCTGGTGAACAGAGTAACAGCAAATCTGTTGTTGCTCCTTAGTAAACTTTTGTGTCTGCAGCGGAACAGTGATCACCAAATTGGAGTTGAAAGAAATGAACAGAACACACAGAACAGTGGAACCTGTGAAATGCTTTGAACAACAGTCAGGTAAATGTGGTAAAACTGAAAAAGACATTGTGACAATTTTGTGACTCTATCAAATAACACAAAATGTTCTACTTAAAGAAATCACAAAAATGAATAACTAATGAGAACTCCTAGGGTTTTGCTTTACTTTTTCTTATTTAATTCAGGCGCGTTCTGCTCGTCTGCAGATCCTGGCTAAATGCTGCCCTCTATGGGTTACAAACAAATTGATTCCCATTGTCTGCTCTTTGCATATTCCTATTAGTGTGCACATATAAGATTACTGTTTCAGGTTTCATTAACAGACTCTATTATGAAAACAGCAGTCAAAACTCCTCATTTCTAAGGGAACATTTCTCTTAACAGTGGAACCTTCTTTTATAACAAATTAAACTTTTCTTCTTTAAAGGATCACGTGAGAGATTTGTCCTCTTTTGCCCATAGAAAACATAGGCTAAATGGACCAAAACAGAAATCCTAAATTAAATTTACTATCATTTGTTCAAAAAAATAGCTTCATTTTTACATTCACAGTCAGCCTAATCTGTGAAGCAGTACTTCCTTTGACTATGGGATGTTTATTCCAAAAAGGCCACTTCCTATAAATTGATCTTATATTTTTATGAATTGTTAAAAGCCGTGTTGTTGCCAAAAATATTTCACTTTAGTCCAAATTTAGTAACTCAGTGTTTGGTAACTGATATTTTGTTCTTTAGTTTTTCCTAGAGCTAGTAAGTACTTAAGGTTTATAGTGGGGAGAAATAATTGATCAGACATCACAAATATTAATATCAAAATAATAGTACTTGCAAACTGGTTGTTGGCAATCACAGTTCTGAGGCACTAGTGAGAAGTAACTATAATTTTTTTTTCCAGAACTGTGGTTTAATTTTGTCCTATGCCTTTGGCAAAATGTCTAAATCCCCAAGTTTACAGACATGACCAAAAGTTCTGAGAATTACAAAAGTATTGTTTTTTTACAAAGGTTTCTACTTCAGTGTTTTTATGAAATACTGAAGTATAATTACAAGCATTTCATAAGTTTCAAAGGCTTTTATTGACAATTACTTTAAGTTTATGCAAAGAGTCAGTATTTGTGGTGTTGGCCCTTCTTTTTCAAGACCTCTGCAATTTGCCCTGGCATGCTGTAAATCAACTTCTGGGCCAAATTCTGACTGATGGCAGCCCATTCTTGCACAATCAATCCTTGGAGTTTGTCAGAATTTGTGGGTTTTTGATTGTCCACCCACCTCTTGAGGACTGACCATTTAGTTATTGTTTTTGCCTTATGGCAAGTCATCATGCTGAAAAAGGCATTGTTCTTCACCAAACTTTTCTTGAATGGTTGGGAGAAGTTCCTCTCTGAGGATGTTTTAGTACCATTTTTTATTCATGGCTGTGTTCTTGGGCAAAATTGTGAGGAAGCCCACCCCACTTTCTGAGAAGCAACACCACACATGAATAGCTTCAGGATGCTTTACTGTTTGTGTGACACAGGACTGATTGTCAGGATAGTTGGGGTTGTTTTAGCAGGAAGCAAGTGCAGATCGGGGAGTAAGGCAAATAAAGAGATTTATTAACAAAAACGACAAACACTACGAAGCCACGAACTGAAAGCAAAACACGAGGAAACATAAACGAGGCACGAACACAACACGAAGGCTAAATGGCATGGATCGAGGAACACGACAGGAACTAACATGAGGGTTGACATAAACAAAGACCGACAAACGTGCACGCAAAACTTGGGCTTAAATATTAACATGAAATAGACGACACCTGGAGACGAGACGAGACGCAGCTGGGAGGCGGGGCAACTAGAACACGAGGGCAAGACACATGGCTAAAACGAAAACAAAAACAAGAACACGTGAAACAACGAGGGCAGGGTCTTGAGATTTGTCTGATTGGGTGGTCTAGCTGACACTGTACCGCATATAAACTTGATATTCTGGCTGCATCTGAATGCCTGAATAAAGCATTTGTTCCTAAATGCCTGCTCTAATTTCACCTGGCTTGTAGTCTATGCCCTCACCTAAATGAGTAGGTAGAACTGACTAGTGTATGGATCCAGATCAAATCAAGGAACGTGGGTTGAAAAGAAAGTTTTTCAATTTTTCAGATGCAGCCTATGTTGTCAGTCTAACCAATGCTGCCTACGTGCCAAAGGTTACATTTGGGGCACCAAGTGACATTATAGTGACAATTGTCTTGCATCTATAGTGTCTTGGCACCTTTTTGTAGTTCAGTGTGCTATGGCCAGCGATATAGAGGATCATATGGTGTCCAGTCTAGACCTACAGTGGGTTCGGAAAGTATTCAGACCGCCTTCAATTTTTCACTTTTTGTCATATTGCTGGATTTGGGGATCCTCTGCCATTCCTCCTTGCAGATCCTCTCCAGTAATTTCTGGTTGGATGGTAAACGTTGGTGGACAGCCATTTTTAGGTCTCTCCAGAGATACTCAATTGGGTTTAAGTCAGGGCTCTGGCTGGTCCATTTAAGAACAGTCACAGAGTTGTTGTGAAGCCGCTCCTTCATTATTTTAGCTGTGTGCTTAGGGTCATTGTCTTGTTGGA